>JBBPKA010000165.1:0-64121 GCA_038088995.1 Guyanaporus albipodus
AGGGAGGGAGGGAAGGAGGAGAGTCTCTCTTTCGTCGACAGGTACCCCCACTTGTGGGACTCGCTGAACGATGCTCGCCGACGACGGTCATCAGCCCGACGACGACGACGACGACGAGCAGGGCCCACCAACAGCGAGAGTCGTCAAGGATTCAGTTGCTCCTTCTCATTCTGCTACCCAGGACAACTTGGAAGCAACAAGCATCCACAGCCTCCCCGTTGGCCATGTCGTTACTCCCCGCCCTCCCCCTGAGCGTCCTTCTACCGCTCGATCTCCCCCTTCCTCCGACATGCCCCAGCTACAGACCCACTCTTCCACGGTCTCAGTCGATCCCGTGGGAGATCGCTCCACCAGGCGTCGTTCGACCATGGAGGTAATTTACCCCTCCTCTTCTGCTTCAAAAACTTTAAACTTTGTTCCAGTCACCCCGTTTTAATAACCGTTTCTCTGGCTTTTTCTCAAGTCTCATTCATCGTCGTGATACCATCACCTCGGCGAACCCCCACCCCACTCATCCAGAGCCCTCCCTGACATCTCTCGACGTGCAATCGGGAACAGGCTCGAGGATACCCTCTCCTGCCCCCACCCGGTCTCCGACGCCTCCCCCTCCACTTCCTCCGCCCACCCTTCATGAACTGGGTATGTCGTTGTCTGTCGTCACCCCGGACCTTTCCCCCTCCCATTTCAGCTCCCCTCCTGCGAGTGGGGCTTTTTTGGCGCCCCATTATCTGCTCCTCTGTCATGCACAAGGCTTGGATGTCCTCCCCTTGATCTCTCCTCCAGCTCCCCAGCCGTATGCTCTCGTGCGTAGGATTGCATTTAAGAGCGTCGTCGTAATGGAACATCGTGGCGTCCTGGTAGCCATTGCCGGTCGAAGAGATGGCGTCCGAGTGTACGCCTTGGAGGAAGTCAAAAAAGCCGTAGAGTGGCGCATAGATGTTGAGGTTCGTAGAGAACGAGAGCGGTCACGCAGAGAAGAGTCCAAGAAGGTAATCTCTGGTGACTCGAGTATTGATCAACGGGATCCCTCGGAAAAACGAGGTAAATTATCGTTGTCAACACCACCAACCACAGAAGTGCAACAAAATACCAAGTTTTCTCTGAGATCAGCGTCAATCTCCACTTCTGCCCACCCAAAGAAACCGCGGCCGCCAACAATCCAACCATTTTCTGCACCTCTCCCTGCGGGTCACCCTCCCCCTTACTCTAGCACCCCAGACAGCCGCCCTCCTTTACGAAACCAGCACTCGTCGGTTTCAGTGAATATATCTCGTTCTCGACGCTCGTCACTATCCTTGGTTGTTGTTCCTTCCGTCCCACCGCTGTCCCCTTCTGTGTCAAACGTGGCCACTATTACCGTTCCGCACCCACCACATGTATCAAAGAATTCTGATTGGCTTGAGGCTAGCGACGACGAGGCTATTGACGTATTAACAGCAGGTGCAAGTGGTAGTCAAGCTTTGGACGAAAGAACGAGTTCTATCCCTCCTGTAAGGAACGATGACCGTCATCGTATCGTCAGTGGCACTGCCGCTGCACTTCCGGTTCGCAGCCACACGGTTCAATCACACCGGAGAAACCGACCGAATCTCGATTTAAACGCATACCGTCCAAATACGGGTTCCGTGTGTTTTCTTGGTCTTTCACCCTCTCTAGCTTTTCTCATCATTTTTTAGGCTTCACAAACTTCACCATCTGCGGTTAATCAAAGTGATGATATTCATACTTCTTACGAAACTCCACGACAACTTTCACCTGATGTAGATGCCGATGAAGATGACGATGACACTGCTACCATTCCTGGCGAACGAATCACGCTTGCCCAAGCCCTCCTGGAAAGTAGACTCCCCGAGTTCCCCCCCGCAGGTACCACCCGACCTCAGGAGCCTATCTTAATCAATGCTCCAGTTCCGGGTGAAGATGGGTTTTCTGCAACTTCGTTACCAGGCGTCCTCCCGTTTCGCAGTCGCAGCGTCTCCAGTCGCCTAGAAAGGCGACGCCGACGTTGGTCGGTTCTTGGAAGTATATTTAGTCCCACTGGATCCCAAGACATGAGGACGACCTCTTCCCTTCACGGCTCGCCTTTGGGTTCTCCTGGGTCACCAGCATCACCGACGATGCCTGAAAGCGAAAGCGGCTCAGCGGCATGTTCACTCTCTACTCACCCACCGTTCTCAGCGACTACCAGTCTTGCTCCACGGCCATCCACTTCCGCAAGTTCACACCCCCCACTCGCTAGCTCGAGTCTACCCGTCCCAAATGCTCCTTCCACTCTGGGGTCAACACCACCGTACCGTCGTCTTCCACGATTTTTCAGCGCTGCATTTGGCTCTCGCCGGTCAGATGATCGCCCTTCGACCCTTATACTCAAGAGCGTCGATTCAGACTCTAGAAAAAATATTCAAGCGCTAGCAACTCCGCCAGCGCCACCCCCGAAGCTAGAATACGTCAAACTTCCTGGGACCAGGGGTTCTCTCCTCATCAAAGCGGTGGAGACCCAGAAAAAAAGGTATTGTGAATATGATGCACGCCATCCAATTCTAATTTTGCAGCAGTTTCTTGGCGATTCTGTGCGGAGAGAATGGAGAGAAGGTGGAACTATTTGCTGGAACATATAGAACAGCTCTCGGTCTCTCTCGTACTTTTATCCTTCCGGATTCCCCAAAGTCTCTGGAGCTACAACTGCAGGGCGATGACCTTGTGGAGGTCTTTTTGGTATTTTCACAGAACGTCTTTGGGCTGGAGCCTGCAACCGTGAGGGTGCGAGAAGTCCGTATCGGGCGTGCAGAACGTAGAGCCGCTCGGCGGCGGGTGAGGGAAATTCGAAATGGGCACACTGACCTTTTTGACACTGATCCACAAATTGCTGAAGACGAAGACAACGTCAACATCAGCGTCGGTGTTACCATGTCATCTGGCCAGGACTCACTCTCACGTAACACCTCCGCTGCACATCTCCCCGAGATGGTGAACACGCCAACAGGCAGTAGTGGCGCACATGATTCAGCTCTGGCGCACGCCGAGGAATTGGTGGCCCTCGCTTCCGCCCAAGTTGGACCTTATACAACATTCCAGCAGTTGTCGTTCGCGCCCAAGATTCCTCTCGCTACTATCGCTGACGACTATATTATCCCTCCAACATATCCTGATTTTCTTGGCTATCGCGCTGAACATGAACCAGATTCATACGGGGACGGCAGAGATCTTGCGTCTATTCAATTCAGTCCTCCTGGTTTACCCATGCCATCGCCAGCACCCCCGTCGAGATGGTTCTATCGCGATCCTAAGGACGTTGTTCATGGTATGCCATCCTCTTTGATATATCGCAAACTTCTATTTACAACGCTTCAGGGCCATGGAAAGCGAGTTTGATGCAAGCGTGGTACAAGGACGGGCTACTTCCACCCGATCTTCCCGTCCGCAAAGAGGAGGACAATGAGTATATATTACTCAGGGATCTAAGACAACATTGTGTTGATCCAGTTCACCCCTTCCGCTCAGCTCCGCCACTCACCGCAATGCAACCTTCCCCGCCCCTATCGGACGCATCCAAACCGTTGCTTCCACCCATTTCCCTTCTTGTTCAGCCCCGGCATTTTGGCCCACCGGCGTTGTTCTTCTCTTCTCGGGGAGGACATAGCACGTCTATTGTTGACGCACGCGGACGCTCTGTGCTTAGAGGAAGGTTTTTATGGAGCACAGACGACGAATTCAACTCGAAACCAATGGGTGACATCAAAAGACTAGAAGCTTTTGACGTGAAAGATCGTTCCGTGCTCGTTGCTATGCGGCAAGGTGGTCTTGAGGCTATGGACCTTGGTGACGCGTTACTGAAACCAGCAGACGAGTCGCGCACTGCTTTGCCATACTTTCTTCCCCCACCCTCGAACATTAACAGACGAGGTCCCTTCGTATGGAAGATAGGGACGCCTGTCAATTCTTCCATCACTGGTACTGCCCTATCAGCGAGGGCAAAGACTGGCTATTTGGGACGGAAGGCGAGTTATCCCCCCGGAAAATCTTTGTCCAGGGGTGACTTCGTGACTACCAATGACGGTGATCAAGAGTTTGCTGATGAAATCATTCTTCTGGGCCGCACTGATGACGACCTCTATTTTTGTGAGCGCAATGGTGGCACCTTTAGGATACTGAGGCTGTGTCCTGATGCCTAATGGTTTGTTCATTACTCTTTTCCTACATTGATCGCCATCCACTACAAATCATGCCACGCACACTCAGATACCTATGATACCTATCCCTCATTTACAATCAACTATTTCATAGTTTTGCAGCTATCTTGCGTAGATCAGTTTTTAAGATTTTGCCTGTGGATGATTTCTACAAATGTTGGGCTTGAACCGAGGTGGAGATGAAGCAGGTTGAACATATTTACCGGGAGATTGTCAACCACCCGAACCCACTCAGGACAGGCAAATCCTGGCAAGTGCTTGCGTGCGTGACGCTTCAGTTCCACCTCAAATTCTGGGTGTTTTCCAGCCCAAGTCTGAACATGGTGTGGTCGGAGGACAACAAAAGCCATTGGACGCTCACCCCACTTGGGGTGGGTCCTCGCAACGATCGACACCTCAAGGACGTGCGGGTGGGTCGCAAGTTCTTTACGCAGTGAGTTGGAATAATGATAAGATAAAAATGTGCCTTACCCTGTTCTATGGCAAGACTCGATGCGTTCTGTCGCAGCATGAACACCATGTCACGAAACCGACGCTACCATGCTTACCTCGCCGCCAGAGATAATGATGTCCTTCTGTCTATCCATGATCTGTATGACACCATTGGGATGCATCACTGCAAGGTCACCAGTGTTGAAGGACCCTCCCCGGAATGCCTTGCGGGTGGCTTCTGGATCTTTGAAATACTGCAAAATGCTCAGTTTGTAAGGGTCCGGAGTTCGACAAATAATGGCATGTTGCACCTCTTTCATGACGACATTTCCCTGAATCACAATTTCACCTATAGCACTTCCATCCTTGGGGACATCAATCAATTCTTGATCATTGTCGTATCTTGGGGGATACACGACTCGAACGTTCTGAGCGACAGCCAAGCTTTGTCCCTGACGCGCCATCAATTTTGCACGATCCTCGATGGGCAGAGAAGCCCAGGTTGATTGTTCATAACACCGCGTGAATGGGCCATAAGTCTACAAACCAAAGGTAGGGTATAATTGCTGAAAAGTTGTCATCTGGCGCACCTCACTTAAACATGTTCGTTTAAGTTAAACGGCAAGAAAAGCATAAGGAAAACCTCACGTAAGACCATACACATGGACAGGCTTGATCCCGATTTGCTCAAGCTGACCGAGCAGCTGGGCAGTCGGCGCAGACCCTGCAACGATGGCAGAAACGGGACGTTTTAGCCGTTGCCTTGCGGCATCATTAACGATTCCGATCTGATTGAAACCTGTTATAACATAGCTGGTGTGATGGCTAGCTGCAAAGACGGACTTGGACTGTTGGTGCAGCACAATAATGGGTGACACCAGAGTTGAGTAAATGCTTCCAAATCGAGGAATAGTTGATCTGTCGGATGGTAATCTTGGGGGGGAGTTGAGTCAGCGAAAGATGAGACTGGAACGATAAAGACTTGCTTGGGTTGCACACGCAAATACATTGGCCCAGGGGAAAGTCCATCCCGCGGCATGGAACATAGGAAGAATCCTGTACAGGAGAAATTTACTTTAATGTAGAGCTCTGAGAGAGAACGGCACGTGTACCATAGGTAGCAAGATTCGTGGTTAATTCTCAAGGACAACAATTAGCATTATCATTCCATTATCGGTGTGAATACCTACCCCGCCTCGAAAGCTTGCCCTATGGCCCCAAGATAGGATCCTGAAGGATGAATTCAACCACCGAACAGATACTTGAAGAACGCAAATACAGACCTCGCAAGTTAGTGATGACACCTTTTGGCTGAAGCAACATCAAACGATTGTCTGAGAAATTTGGAATCATTGAAGCGTACTCTACCAGTCGTGCCCGAGCTGCAATTGTGCTTAGAGTTGCAGGGCATCAAGCACTGGGAAATGATCTCTCACGTATAACAGAGAACTGCAGGCGCCTGTTCGTCCGGTTCGACCTCAAGCCCAGCCCAACCTCTCTCAGAACTGAATTTTCGACCTGCGCTCAGAAAGTCTTCGTACGGATCCCCAGATCTACCGGTGTCATTGCAGACGATGGTGGTAACTTTGTGGTTCGCAATGAGGTGCGAGTACTCATAGTCGACGATTACGAGCTTAGATTCGCTGTGGTCGAGAATGTAAGCAATTTCTGAAGGAGTTAGACGCGTGTTGATTGGGGCAAGGATGGCTCGAGCGGCAAGAACTCCAAAATGAGCATCTGCAAACCTAAGTCAATGGACATGATTGCGAAACTGACAGAAAAATTTGCCTGCAATCACAGGGCTTGTAGGGCCGATGGGTCAGCTATGTTCCCATGGAAGGATGCATAGGGCTCACGAATTTGGAGCCAAAACAGCAACACAATCGCCTGGACGTACGCCTGCTTGTATGAGGGCATATGCGAAATTCTGAACGCGCTGAGCCCTACGTGATTGTGAATTGAACAATAGCGAGAAGAGCATGTAGCTAATTGAATCACCAGACACTATAAGAGTAAAAAGCGGGCTGCTTGGCGTCCGGGTTGGCGATAGCAAGCTTGTCTGGATATACGGCAGCAGCATGGAACAAAAAACTGATAGGGTTCTGAGGGGGATGCTGGGAAGATTGCACTCGGATCAGTGTACGCGACGACGTACGAGGGGGTGGTAGTTTGCCGGCGCTGACGACAGGGGCTTCTGAAGGTAAGTGACGTTTGGAGGAGGAATACTCTCGGGGGTAGGAAAGACTGGAGACATTGAAGGAGGGGACAATGAACGAAAACATGGAACTGGACCATATGGGGAACTTATAGTGTTCGCTTTGCTGCACGTTTGGACGTAAGTAGCTACAGTAGCTGCCGTTCGAACGACTTCCGGCCGGGGCGGAGATTGAAACCTGCCGACATGCCGACTCCAACGGCAGGTCCTTGCCGGCTCTCGGTACGCTTCACCCGGAGTCCGCAAATGTTGGGAAAACTAGAAATTGACAACGACTGCTGTCGAGGGGTCAAAGTAAGAGCGACGACTCTCCGGCATCTCACGTTATCAACTTGTCTGTGCGCTTGGTAGTAGTAGTTGAAGGGAGAGCCAAATTGGGCAGAGACAATACAAGAGCAAACAGTCCTCCGAGTCGCAGCAGCCAAAAGACCTGCTGACTTTGATAGCTCATAGTACTTACTTTCTATACGGGCAGACTTTTCTCTGACGACAATGGTTGACGCTGCAGCAGGTTCCCTCGACAGGTCCGTTCAGGTCAAGCTCGTCCTTCTTGGTATGTTTCTCCTTCGCACACATCTGCCTTCTTCTTTCATCCACTTCTCACACAACCAGGCGAGGCTGCCGTTGGAAAGTCGTCCGTGGTTCTTCGATTTGTGAGTTGCCATCTCAACCTGGCTCAACGTGGCCGAACGCTGTCTCCCAGGTGTCCAATGAATTCCAACCGAACAAGGAACCCACTATCGGCGCTGCATTCTTGACCCAGAAATGCCGTCTGGAGGACCGCGTGTTGCGTTATGAAATTTGGGATACTGCTGGCCAGGAGCGCTTTCACTCCCTCGCGGTAAGTACGCTCAGTCCTCTTTTACCCACCCTCACCATACTTCCGTCCTCAGCCGATGTACTATCGCAACGCTCAGGCCGCCGTCGTTGTCTATGACGTCACGAAGGCCTTGAGCCTCGACAAGGCAAAATCGTGGGTCAAAGAGTTGCAGAGACAAGCCAACCCCAACATCGTAATTGCACTCGCCGGCAATAAAGTTGACTTGGTTCAACCATCCATCTCAAACCTGGGCACATCCTCTGCATCCGAGTCCGAAGATGAAGCGGACGATGCTACCGCGACCCCAGGAGAAATTCCTAATACTGCTGGTGGCGAGGAATCACTACGACAGGTTCCTCGCGAAGAAGCCCAGGCTTATGCCACAGAGGCCGGCCTGCTTTTCTTCGAGACGAGTGCCAAGACCGGAGAGGGTATCGTAGAGATTTTCACGGAAATTGGTCAGTTCAATTCCCTTCATCTTTCGGTCACCCTTGATTAAATAAATTGTGTACAGCAAAGAAAATACCAATCGAGCACATTTTGGCTGCTAATCGCGGTGCCGGCAGAAATGGCGGCGCGGGCAATCGTGCGGGTGCTCCACGACAAGAAGGCGCTGTAGACTTGGAGGAAAATCCAGCAAAAGCCAAAGTGCCCTGCAATTGCTGAGCCATTCTCCGTTGTTATCCTGGAGAACTACCGTTTCGTCTATTCCATGATTCATTATATGAACCCTTGATATACACGATTACACCTTCCACTCTTTCTGTTGTAACTGCTTCCTTTACATAAATAATGCCGGCCTGCCACTGGACAGTAGATCAACCGTGGCTGGGCACACCCTCTCTAAAAACACTCAACGCAAACCAGTTATAACACGTGGTTACCCTCACCGAGAGTCACTATCATGCGGAACAATAAAGTCCACGTAAGGTGGAGGCCGCGTGATCTGTTCTTGATCATTAGGCGTCAGGTAGGGTGGGGGTGCAGGTACATGGGTAGATCCTTGATCCACCTCACCAGCCTGTGACAACGAATGCCGATCGCGGGTGAAAGGATGATGAGGTATCCCATTGGGTGGACGACTCTGCATAGAACTAGGTGATGTCGGGGATCTGAACACAGAATCTATGGAAGGTGGTGGGTCGGATGGATCGTCTAGTGGTGGCGGGGGTGGCGGCTGCTCTTCTAGTGCTATTCCCAAGACCCGACGTGGTTGCGAGAGATCGACAAACTCGGTAAACTCTGGATCTTGTGCCGCTTGTTCAACCGAGGGTGGAGGAGTCGATGTCCGATGTACTGGGTCGGTGTGACCGTCAAATTGTTGGGAAGTCGAAAAGCCAAACATAACTCCTTCGCCAACTATAATCGTCTCGGAAGCGGGTGTTGCAAAATGCTCTCCCGTGTTGGTAGGAATATATATTTCGTTCTCCGACTCCTGGAACGTGGGCAGGCCAGTCGAGGTGGATGGTTCTGATGGGAAAAAAGGCGGCGGCGGTATGTCCCTGTCCTCAAAGGGAGGGGGAGCTCCGTGTTGCGTGTAGCTTGGACCAGCTTCTCCCTCGTGATACAAAGGGGCAGAAAGCTCGGTGTCTTCTTGTCGCACGGTCCTGAGTGGTGGACGATCGTGCTTTTTTTGGTATGCAGTATGTACCCACTCTTCAACCTCGGGCAGGGGAGCGGGGGGTGGGATGATATTGATAGGGATAGAAATCGTATAAAGTGTTTCTGTCCTACTTGGGATGTCGACAAACGAAGTGTGGATATTTAATAAGAACGATACACTGTGCAAGAGTGTTGTTTGCGTGATGGAGACACATTGTAGGTCGTTCTCCACGGAGGCATAATCACCTTCAGCTAGAGATCGTGGGCGGTTGGGCGGGGAAGCAGATGGCAAGGGCTGATGTAGAACGAAACGTAGACGAATTGGATGGGAGGTATGGAATCTGCAAGATGCCCCGGAACGGGACATGATCGTTGTGTATGCGGCAGTGAAGGAAGGAAAGGGATCGCTTGATTTCTCCACAGCTGAGAAACGTACTGCAGACGAAGGACCCTCTGATGGAGAATCTTCTGTTTCATTAGTGGGTCGTTCCTGTATGGGGTTCTGCAATTCGCGCTCCAGGTCGTCGAAATCCTTGACCTTGACCACGCGAAGGAGCTCTGCCTTGACATTGCGAAGCCTGAGTCCTCCTTCCAGGACGATTTGGCGCGTTGGAGGTGGCACCGTAACGTAGACGGGGATTGGTTCGGCCGCAAAGAAAGTTGATCTTGGAATCTCCGCCTCCACCCGCACAGGATGATGTATGATGTGCTTTTCTGGCGAGACCGCAACGGTGTGTGAGTGAGAGGTGAAGCGTCTGGTATGTACCAGTAGTTCTCTTGACAGAGGGGGGAGCATTGGATCCGCCGGGTGCAGTGTCGCAGTGAGGACGTGCATTACCGAGGAGTGTAACGTGTGGACACATTGGGGCGCGTCTGGCATGAGCGGTATGGCGAACGGGAAGGAGGTGGGGATAGCTTCGAGAGAGTCCAGTGGGAAGTTCATTTCAGAGGCGGAGAGTTCAATTTCCCGACCATGGACAGACTCTGTCGTGCGTAGAGACACGGTCCTTTTGCGCAGTCGAGTTAGATCGTCAGTAGAGGAAATAATTGGTGGTACTAACAATTTCTTCCATGCGCTAGGTTGGGCACCTTTGATGTGTACTTCTCCCTCCATTGCTGCGTGTTCCCCTTCAGCGCCAACATAGCCCTTCTGGAAATTTATCCCGTCCAGGGCTGGTACGATGAGCAGCTGGAGACCAGACCCATCCGATGGGCAGTCAGTGCGCATGACATCACCGTGCTGAGAGTACCGGGGAGGAGGAACCGTAAGGTCGACGGGCATGTGAGCTCGATGCTGGTTGTGCTTCGAGCAAGCGAACCTTGTCTGGATCGCCACATCAACTTGTACGAGTACGACATTACAGAAAAAATCAAAATGACAGACAAAAACCCTCATTCCACTCTCATCAAACTCTCCAGCTCGGTGAACATTGTCTGATCCAAATCTCTCTGCATGAGCAACTCCCATGCTGCATCCCGGCGACCGGCAAGCATTCCCATCCCCTTCTCTACGTTTGTCTCTCCCGACTCCCCGAATCCCATCCCGAACGCGAGCGTGGGTTGCGTAGCTTGCGAAATGTCGAAGGCATCCTCACCATCGTCAACAGCCTTCATTGCTTCAATGGCCCGGCGTGCGGTGCATACGAACCATTGTCGAGCGTCAGTCGAGGCATTCGTCGCAGCGAACCTCTGAGCCATCCGAAGCATGATCTGCGAGAAGTGAAGCGAGCGGTCCGACTTGATCCTTTTCTTCAGCTCCGGAGGAGATAGAAACGCGATGGCGTAAATTGCCATGGTCGCTTTCTCAAGGTACGACAGCCACGATTCTCGTGAGAGAAACGCGAAATCAGGATCGCTCACTGGTAGACGATGCACGAGTGTCTCCAATAGACGCCATAGCCATCGTTGCGGAATGACTGTAGAAAATATTTTTCGATTGTGATCGAAGTGGGCAACGTGTGTGAAGACATCGAGAGTGACATCGGAAAGAGATGGCGGTTTACAATTGTGGAAGGGGATACCGCTAAGCTTCAGCATTTGCGTTGGTGGTATTGCGTCCGCCGGTTCGATGAGAACAGAAGCAATAAGTTCAAATATCCGGGTGCAGATGCGAGTGGTGGACTCGGAGGGGGGTACAGATTGTGGGAAGGAGATCGTGACAGAGAGATTGGACAAAATGTTGAGAGCGTCTTTGCGGGCGCTGATGACATCAGGAATAGAAAGGGCAGGCGATGTCGGCCTCGGTGGGCCACCGTCTTGCGGGACAGTGACTCCGCAAACACGTAATACCAGTTCCAGCGTCCGGTCGTGCTTCGCCATGAACTGCATGTTGTCTGGAATGACAGACAAATTCCGGATGATATTCATCACGGCGAGGATGACCTGACTCGAACGATGCTGGGGTCCATAATCCGCCCTCCGCAAGTTCTGCTCGCTTTTCAATCCCGCGAATGGTAGCAGCTCAGTTTCTAGAGCAACAGATACCAATTCACGATGACGTGGTATCTGGGTATCATCCGTCAAGTAATACTGTGGCGTATCAGCAACACCGTCAAACGCTTCATCCTCCAGAAGATCCAAGACTTCCTCCAAAAGATCGGTACATTGCGCAATGGGAAAGCCAGAGCCAGGAGTGGGGCCCTTCATCGTCGAAAGAAGGGTGAGCGTGGTCAAGGCATACGAAAGTTCGACAGTGAGCCGACAACGGATGGACATCGTGAGTGCTTCTATGTCCACGGTACCCCATTCGTTGATATCCCGCATGGGGCGACGTTGAGAACGGAGATACTCGTCTTCCAGTAGGTTGAGGTCACGCCCTCCGTAGGTATCCACCTCCCGTGCAAGGGGAATGTACTCGATCTTTGTTCTCGTGAACTGAGAATGCGGACGAGATGGAGGTGGTACCGAGGTTGCTGTCCGGTCTGCCGAAGTTGACATAGAGGGCAACTGTGAAGATGGTCAGAGGTGTCGGAGAAGAAGAAGAGAATGTACTGACAACGTCCGATGAGTCTGTCCCGCCTGAATTATCGACCGCCCAATGTCACTAATTACGTACAGGCTAACGTCAACAAGTTAAGCTCACCTGTCCTCAACTTTGTTCGTTTCCCATCTGATTCTTCTGATTGGAACCTCCGTTTCATTCCTGGACCATCTTGCTCCTGGTGCTCATCGCTTATGGAGCCAGAAATGTGCGCGATGGTTGTGTTGGTCAACGGAGGTACCAAAGAATGACTGGCCAAGGAGTCCGAGAAGCCATGTGTTACTGAGAGAGATGGACCAGGTACCCCATGCTGTGGACGCGGACTCTGTGGTAACGTTTGTAATGCAGGGGCAGTGGGGCTGCCGGTGATCGAGATGGACGTGTTTGGACCGGCTGAGACGGACTGAGTCATTAGTCCCATCATACCGTGAATGGAACCAGACAATTGTGAAGATGTGGCCGGGGGTGCTGAGCCTGGAGTTTGGGAAGGTATGTTGGGAGGCTTGTTTGCGACTGGGGCAACGGTTGGCCGGCCGGTTGTCATCACTGGCTTGCGACTCGGATCCTGGACGTTGCGACGATAAACTTCTTCGAAGGGTTGAATGATAGCATTATAGTAACCTGCCAAGACGGGGGCGGTGGCGCGCTGACCGTTTGGCATAGGAACGGGAAGATACTCTGGAAGGTCGAACTGTAGGAGGAGTTGTGACCAAGCATTCTGTTGCGATATCTAACGAATCGGATTGAACGATGCTCGACTCTGGTGGAATATGGATGGAGTCACCTTTTGGCCGCCACCGAACTGGGATGCGATGCCCCATAGCCTGAATAAGTCGATGTCTTTGCCAGCCAAACGAAATGCGCCGAGCTCACTTGAGCATTCCAAATTTTTCCACTGTGAGGATGCGGGGTCATAGTTGGGAGGATATGGAACGGCGGTCAGAGCGGGGGGAAGGGGAGTGCCCCTGTTGAGATGGACATTGGCAAGGCTATTCAAGAAACCGCGTTGCTTCTGTTTGACGAGGGCTGGATTGGGTGGATGTCGAGGTGGGACGTTGATGGAAGGTTCGAGTGACGCCGGGTTTGGCTGGAGGTTGTGAGCAGGAGTAAAGGCGGGCTGAAGACTGGGATGGGGAGAAAACTGCAAGACGGCGGGATTGTCCATGATGGTAGGCTGGAGCGGGTTTGACTGGTGATAGGGAGAAGACATTCCGGCGAGAAATGGACCCGAAGTTGTGCTGGTACCACCTAGAGACGACGCGGGTTGACGAGGGTAAGGATAAGCATTTGCGAGCTGGCGTTGCATGTTGACGACGTTGAGGGCGGCCATCTGTTTGGCGGCGACATTGGAGTCGAGATTGAACAAGGGCTCGTTCTGAGCGGTCTGATTTCGTGTCTGCTGGGGCCTAGAGTGCGCGGTGAGAAGACGACAAGAAGGAGAAGAGGACAACCTACAGCATCACCGTCGTCACCGTCGTCGTCGTACTGTCTGTGTCTCACGCCTCTGAATCTCCCGCGCAGCGCCAGCATGTCCCGCTCAGAAATCGACGACATATTCGCTGCACCTCCTCCAAAGAAAAAAATCAAGACGTCCAAGTCTCGTCATTCAGAGACCATCCTCGACCCATCCAAACGACGGCCTTCAAGTAAACGACGCTCAGAAAAAAAACGTACAAAGGCCGACGACGACCGCTTCAGAGATTCCAGGGGAACTGCCCCTCGTGCGTCCTTTCTCTCTTCCTTCCATCGTTCCTAACCATCTCCCCAGGTCGCAAAACGGTCGATGGCTACAACATCTACAAGGAGGACGAGCTAGGGATCTCCACCATGGGCGGAGGTGACCATTCCATCCATCCAATCCTCACTACTCATCTTCTGATTGCATCTCGACCAGACACCCCTCTGTGTCCGTTTGATTGTCAATGCTGTCAGTCTTTACATGTCTCCACGTCCGCTCCTAGCGTTCTCACATCCGTCCAAACAGGCTTTTAAGTGCTCGCTACATGTATCCAACCACAACTGTACTTCTCGTCCAGAGCCAACTCTTGTGAGAACTCGCCGTCCCTCGCTCGGCTCTATCGAAGCTTTGCTGATCCAGCCATGGTGGCCTACGATCTGCAAAGTCAATATGCAGCCAACAGTATGTCTCCCCTCTCTTATCTATCCCCAACGAATGTCGTACGTCGCTTGGGACGGTTACTTGTATCGATTTGTGGGCTACATTGCTTTGTACTCTCTTGGAATATGCCACACGAACGAAAAGTAGGCAACATCAGACATCAATCATCATCGTCGTCGAGCACCTGAACAGGCTGCCCTTCATTGACTGTGTTCCCAAAGGGATCGTTGCCCTCAAGCGCACGACGAGCGTCTTGAGCCTTTTTGTTCCGTTTCGCGTCTGCTCTGCGTTCTTCCTCTGCCCTCCGGACGAGATAAGCTTTGCTTCCGACCACCTTTTCCGGATTCTTGCACAACTTGAGCCTACGATCGACTTCCCGGACCGCTTCAACGTTTGGCGGGTATCCTGTTTGCGTGATGAGGTCCTTGACCGTGTCGATGGTACCCTGGAGTATCTCGTCGCCTCCTGATGATTTGGAATTGAGCCATTTCTGTGCAAGAAGCGGGGAAGCGAGCGAAAACGCTGCGAGCGCTATCTGTGACGGTGTGTAGATGAGCTCGGCGTCAGTGAAACGTGAGTCCCGGACGAGCTTAAGCGCTCTTTCGTACACGTCTCGTGGTCTCTCGTCCTGCGTAACGTCTGGCAATGACTTGAAGGGAATGAGAGGATAAACGGACGCACGACGAGCGTCGTACCTGGAGGTCGAGCCAGAGGCCCCACAGGGCGCGATGTGAGTGCCACACCGCAAACTCAAAGTCGAGGCTTTGAGCTACGAGGAACTCGAGGTCAAGAACGTCGTCGGTGGAAGTGCGAGGGATGTTGGAGGTGTATGACTCAAGGGATATGGGGTTGTTGGTCGTCTTTGTCGCCAAAAACAAGGCTGTGAGCCTACGGGGGGTCAGGGACGGAGGTGACGGACAACGAGGTGGTCCGCACATGACGTTCTTTGGATGCCAGTCCATGACGGTATTTCTGAGATAAAAGCGTTTGAGGTAGGATATTGCGGTGGCCTCGACCTCCTCTGGGAAGCGAAAGTGACCGCATAGCTGAGGGATCTTGGTGATGTATAACTTGACGAGGAGGTGCTCCTCCTGTGCGTCGAGAAAGGAGAGATTGACGGCTGAACCAGGCTGGGCGACGAGCTGAGCCTCGTCCTCGTCGTGATAGGCGAAACACGAACCTGGTCCGTTTCAAAGGTCGTCCTGATCGCTGCGACGGCCGCCGAGTTCAACGTCGCACGGATGATGGCGAGACGTTGAGGAGAGAATCGCCAATGTCTGAGTTGAGTGCTGGACGAGTACGCGGTCAACTCAGACATGGCCGGTCTTGTTCAACCGTACATATTTCAACCCGCCCCGAAGCTCAGCGTCGCCAATCATGTCCCCCACGATAACACCCCACGCTCGTCCGACTCCAAGTTCTCCTGTCATCGTCGTCGTCGACATCTCCACCTCGCTCACCATCTCCAACTTTGCCACCCTTTATCCAGGCGCACCCTCTATTTCCTTCCACCCCGCTTATCATGCCTTGTCGGACGGCTCTCTCGTCGCACCCCCTTTTCGCAGTGACCTCGCACTCAACAATGCACTTCTCATCGTCACCGGCTCTCTCCTCTCCATCTTTCTCCACAATCTCTACAAGGCGGCAATCTACCTCTGGCGCGGAAAGGTAAAGAAAAAGGGCCTCCTTTACACACTCTTCCTCAGTCAGCTCCTCGGCCCGGTCGCCGTCGTCCCCATCATCGTCGCCCAGTTCAGCACGTCCCCAAATTGTTCCGTGTGAGTATCCCTTCATCTCTCTGCCCTTCATCCTCATCCATCCCCGCAGCATATTACGAATCTTTTTCATCGCCAGCGGCCTATCTCTCTCCTTGTTGGTTCGTTCAGCATTTCGATCAAGTGTTCCTCACAGATTCACCACCATTCGTCAGATCACCGGCGTGTTCGGCGTCAAAGCTTACAGGTGTCTGGATAACAGTCGCCTGGTCTCCGCCGTCTTGCTCGTTCTGCGCGCCGCTGGCAGCGCAGTGCTCATCTTGGATCTCATTCGCATCCACTCTTTTCGTGGTCTCTCAGGCACGTGTCTCTCGTGCCCCCACGCTCGGCTCATATCTAACTTACCTTTAGGGCGTTGTTACAGCCCCTCCCCGGGTTTATCTTCCGTATTCGTTATCCTCTTGATCGCCGAGTCGTCCTTCATTTGCGCATGCTGTCCGTACTATTTCCGGTTTTCATGGTCCCTGCCACGGTTGACTTTTTCCAACAGTCTTCTACGCGGCGCGCAAATCACACGGGCCTGTAGCGGTCCGAGGCCGCATCTCCGTTCCGCTTTCGTTCGACGATATCATTCACACTCGACCCACCGAGCCCAGAAAGAAAAGTGCAGATTCCGTCTTGCAAGGTCGCAGACGCTGGTCCGATGATAGACCACATACCAATCATTTTTCCTCATCATGGCATACTCCATTTTTGTCACCAGAACCCAGTATCGCATCCATCTCCCAGGACGAATTTCGGCGAATGTACAACTTTGATACGTTCCACACCGATGCAGCTCAGAGTTCGCGGCGCCCGATTCAATTTCCTTGTACGATTCGTACACCTCCTCCAGCTCCTCATTCTTGGGCAGCCGGAATGCCGATGACAACCGAGGGCCGCCGCTTGCCCAAGATTGTACCTGAACCATTCGAACCACCAACTTTCTCGGCGCATTCTCGCGTTAGTCGTTTCACACGTTACATTCCAAGGATGTCTCTCTTCCGAGAGGTTATGAGAGACGAGGTATATCAGTCTCCGTCACTATGGTCATAATCTGACTCGTGTATACCTTCAAGCTGTGTTACACTGCCGTTACGGTTGCCTTCACTATTGTGTTTGCCGCCATGATCCTCGTCGGGGTCAAGGGTACAGGCGGCATTGACAACACCATTTGGGTTGCCTTTGACTGTATGTGCATCGAGATTTGAATTGACGGTATTTGACGATACTCGGTTCTGTAGGGGCCCTCATTTCATTGCTGATCATACACAGTTTTGGACGTGCGATCCGACGCCACGAAAACGAATCTTTGCTCCTCCACCCTGCTGCCAAGTATCGCGACCTCCACACTGATCGCACTACCGCGGAACTGCTGGGGGACGGACCACAGCCGGCGCATACTCGGGAGGTGTTGTCTAGAGCATGTGTACGCCGCTCTGTCACACACAACGACCTATACGGCAGTGCGTCTTCTGCCCTGTCCATGCGTTGTTTGTTTCCTGGATCGGCCCACTCTTCGCGGGGAGATTTACATTCCTTGACAGCGTCGACGAGCGGCACATCGAATGTGCTTCCATCCGTAGAGAACGGGTCGTTCTCTCGAACGCAAGTTTCTTCTACGATATGCATGGAAGATGTGCCCTCGTGTCCCCATAAACTTCCAAAGGAATGGTTCGATAAGGACTTGGTTGGTGTTCTGCCTCCGCCTGAACCGCCGGACGACGGATGGTCCCGTGCTGCGTCGGCCGACGCACTACCGTAGCCTAATACTTAGCGTAATAACATGTAATTTTCCCACGATGTCTTTATGATGGACGATGAGCTTGCGAGCATCCTCCCCATCCATTATTCGGACAGGCTGAGTCCGAGTGTGCACATTCATCAGTTTCCGCTCCTACACAGGTCTCTCCAAGTTCCATCGTCGGCAGTCATCAGCGGAAAGCGGATCCGCGCTCGCATCAAACCCGTGTCTCGCAGGATTGAGATACATGTGCCAGTCGACGCGCGCAGCCAGGTTTGGAACTACGAGAAGAGCAAAGACCTTGGAACCGCACAGCGCGACGACGACCGCGAAAAGAATCAAGAAAATCAACCAAAGCACAGGGAGGATGAAGAACCTAGACTGACCGACAGCAGGTTGCGGAGCGACCCCGTTCCCCAACGTGGCGCCTATATGCTCGGGGTCGTGCGGAACGGTGAGAGGTTGATCGTAGAGTGTCCGTGTAATCTTTGTTGATCGAGAATTTACAAGGCCGATTATACCTTGTGCCCGTCAGCGAAACGCACCAGTTTCGACCAACCTTGACTTATCTTGATATCGCGTCTCGAAAAGCGCGGCGCTCAAGGACAGGGTCCGATTTTGACAGCGACGACGGCCCACCTCCAAATCCGGACGAGGTCATCCCTGCCCCGAAAAAAGAGAAGAAGACGATAGAGGCAAAGGAAGTGCAAGTCTCCGCTCGCAAGTCGGGGGACGATAAAGGCTTCCAGGGTGGAATGTCAACCGCTCGGCGAGAAATGCTGCTCGCCATAAGGGCCGAGGAGGATGAACCATGGCAGCCCGTCCAATTTTGCGATGGAGAGGTGCTCCTACTATGCTTGCTCGGGATGGCCCTGTTCTCTCTAACGTTTTGCACAGACGGAAGACTCCAATCAGGTGTTCCAGTCCATGTTTTCGCAAAATGAAAACCTTCTCGAATGTAAAACAGAGATAACTTCATACCTGAAGTCAATAAATGGACTGTGATCTGCTGTGCTACTTGTTATTGATCCCATCAGTGGACTCGTTAAGCAGAGCGGTAGTACATGTAGCGTGACTCCGATCCGTGGTAGCTCCCTACTAGCATACGTTCATCAATGTCCACCAGCGAGACTGACTCGGATTCTGAGCCATTGCCCACTGACACTGTCTCTACTTTGACAGCATTCGCCAACGCGTCCACAGCGCGTCCAGGACAACCAAGTCCGACGAGCCTGCAGACCATCACCTGGGCCATGGATACCCTCGCAGCGCTCGACTTTCGCCTCGTCCGTAAGGTATACCATCGTTGTCCCACGCAGTGTCTTTATGAATTCACCCGCATGCAGGATACCACGCTTCATGGGCTCGTTCAGGACTGTGCTGGTACGATACTTGCCCTGCTCGATATTGTGCTCCGCCAGGGACCAGCCACCGGCAGTTTATGTGACTCTCTGCCAGATATTGCCAGTATGCGTGCGTCGATTACGGTTTTCTTTAGCTTCCGTATTCGCTGATGAGCCCCTTTGATATACCAGTCAGACCGTCTTTCTTGCATCTTCTCTTTCAGTACCGCCGGCTCTTTCGTGTCATCGCAACCAGGGATTTCAGACCGAGTTCTACACCTCTGGCGGTTGTATGCTGGGTGGACGTCGTCTTGGCAAAACTCAGTGATGTCACTGCATTTGTAGTGGCGGGCGTTGATGGGGATCATCCTGACAAGCCCCTGCCCGAGTCCCTGAGGGCCCAGAGAGAGGAAGATAACCTTCGTGCTGCGATTCAGCTCCCAGGTTAGACATGTTCGACTGGAATAGGATGCATCTCACACCATGTAGATAACTGGGATATGCTCCCAGCCATGCTCCTGTCAGAACGGGTGTCGGTCGCTGCAAAACGGTTGACCATAAGGTTGATGCTTGGAACATACATCCTCTGTCCCACGCTGTCGGGACAAGTGTGCTTGGACAATACGTCAGTGGTCTCAAAGCTGCGACCAGGGCAATGTTAGAACATGGCATTTTTTACAGCATACATCAGTTGTTTTCCATGTTGGCGGAATTCGTGAGGCAAAGTGCAGCTCGGGTGGACGACCTGCGTACAGCATTGGGACCCGGTTCGCAGTACCTTCTACAGCAGGAGCGTCTCACCAGTGCAATGACACTCACCCTGTTTGCGGTGAGCAGAGTTTTCCATCTTTGTCGAATGAATACATAGATATTCGTCATTTCAGGCAGCCAGCACTATAAAAGATCCAATCGTTAGCCTGGAACTCACTCCTGCCTTCCGACCCCATACGGTAGCCGCCGCTATGCAGCTACTGCGATTTGTTCTGAATGAAAGAGAGTATGCTACCCAAGCGAACATTTTGAACCCCCCGAATCACCTTGACAATCCAACAAGTCTCATCATGCGATGGGGGTTTGTTCCTCAGTGGACATGGAGTGTTTGGCCGGAGTGCAGTACCCTGCACGCGGATACGGCCATGTACCTTGTGAGTTTTCCCTCTGTGAACACAGAAAGGTCTTAAGACTTCAGACCACTACCTACATTCAACACCACAGCACTGGCCCTGGGGGATTGTTGGAAGTTTTAGAGTCGATGCATATTAATGGCAGGTCGAGTGACCAGGCGGCTATGGTCAGCGTGATGATCGTGAGCTGATATGTTCTACCCCAGGATATGCCCCTGACAATATCTAGGATCTCGTCTTTCGGTTCATTTCGGTGCTCTCTGCAGGCGCTGATTCAAGGCAACTGTCAGCAGGCATGATGAACATACTGCGCGGATGTTGTCAATTGATCTCACGGTGCATGAACCGCAATACGTGTGGGATTCAACGTTCGAAAGAATGCTGCAAAGCATTGATTATTCTCTTTGGCTACTCGTGCCAAAGTGGGCAACATTTTATTGGTGAGTGTCCGACCTCTAGCTTTCCAATATGAAATGGAGACGTGCAGTAGTGAACGAGCTGGTTATTGAATGTCTGGTGCTTATGAAGGAGGAATGCGCTCGTGAGGCCTGGAAGACTGCTGCTGAAGATAATAATTTTCACTTTCTTGAAGCTCTTGGTCAAGGTACGCTCCATTTTCATTTTAGTTGCAAGACGTTGAGCAATCTCAGGCTTTCGACAGACAAAAATGTAGGTGTTCGCTGAAAGTGGGCATTCCGCAGCAGTGGATTTGACCTGTGATAGTACACTGCTGCAGGACAATCTCCCCAAGTCCAGAGAAACATCTGCAGCCCAGCTGATGCAATTCTTGGTCATCATGATGGTCAAAGGCGTCCGGCCACTAGACTTGCGTGGGTACGCTGAGTTTCTGGAGGCTGTTGGAGAGCGAGTTCTTGAAGCACCACGGAACGAGTGGCAATTCCTTTGCGAAAACTTACTCGTGTGTCTGGCAAGTGCAAACCTGTCGGCGACTGATTTGCCATTCAGCAAAGGTAGTGTGGTGGTCGACGACGAGGTCCTATGGCGTCTTGGGGTGCGTGGCGGAAGTGTGGACCTCTTCCTGGCGTGTAAGTGTGTATGATGGTAAATCTGGCGCGATCTCCGTCTGACTGCAGTGTTGGATAGCCGCCTTTTCTGCGTACATCACTTCTGTGGCCGTCAGTGTCGAGCGGCTGACCTACCTAGAGGGACTGGAGCATCTGCTGGACATTGCGCTGCTGATATGTTCACGGCAGTACGCTCCTGAGGATGAAGCGATTGCACTAGTCGTGCTGCCCACGATATGCGATGGATTGGCGTACCTGATGGAGTACAACAGGAGTACTTGCGAATATCCGCTAGCTGGGGTGTGCAGCTGTGCGAATGCCAGGACTGTGGCGCTTTTCAGCATTGCGGAGACATTATGTGGTGGGCAGAGAGGGAGACTCTGGTCGACGAAGCGGGAGCTCGTGTTCTGTCGTACTAGGCTCACTTCGGACGGCCGCCCTCGGCTGGTGTACATAAGGGAGGTGTGACGTGACATTTCATTGTCACATCACATATCACTGCCGACGTTCGCTCGCGACCGAACACGATCAGTGACTTTGTCGACCTCGCCGTCGATGTCGTCGTCGTCGTCGTTCGCGTTCAGCCATCGTCGCCGATCTCACTCTACCTCCTCCCCCTCCCCCTCCCCGGCTCCCCCTTCCTTGTCCCGCTCAGCACACAAACGTGCCCACTCGTCCCACCGCGACACACCCACCCTCACTGACGCCCAGCGATGTCATCTTGACGCTTGGAGGAATGGGAAGAGGCTTCGCAGAGACATCTCCGTACGTACCTACCACTATTTCCTCCCTCGTACCCCTCCTCATCTCTCAGCGCCCCTCTCTAGCCCCCACAAACGACCAGGAGTTCCTCCGCGGACAGTCTCACCACCAGCTCCAGCTCATCTCCTCCACACACGCCCCTCTTTCCTACATCGTCAACCGACTTCCTTCTTTCCCCCCCCCATCCCGTGCACACAGACGGTCCAACGCTCAGCAATCCTCATAGCCCCTCTTTCCCCATGTCTCTTTTCCATGACGATGCATCCTCCCAACCGGAACTAGCACGTCTAAAAGCAGCGGCGTTTTCGGAGCTTCAGCGAAGCGTACGAGAGAATGGAGAGGGGTTTATCAAGCGCATGCGCGAATTTGAAGACTCACGCTCCAAATCCGCTCAACACTCTCGGGCAAGAGGCATTGAGAGGCGTCGCAAAAAGCGCTATTCCCCTACTACTAGGTCCTCTGAAAAATGTGCCGCATCAGATGACGACGACGACATCTTGATCCTTTCCAGTGCCTTCGGTGCTGATCCCTTTTATCCAAGGCAAAAGCGTTCGTCCAGCTTAGGAGCAATGGACGATAGCAACTTCCAGCTTCCCGGTGGAACAAACTCGTCCGGTCGACTCTCCCCCATTCCTAACATCTTCCATCACCCACCCTTCGCTCACTACCCATCACACGTTTGTCCTGTCACCACCAATCATCCACCTGGAACCTCAGTCTCATTCGGCCCATCCTTTGGCTTTTCAAATTCTCTTCATATCAACACATTTAAACCAGCCTCGTCTCATTCTTCCTCTGACTCCCTCGCTTCATCGACGGACGTCTCTCAGGAAGACACAGGCTATTGGTCACCTTCACCTATGGCCTCGGCATCACCGTCCCCCAATCTATCAGTTGGCACTCGTTTCCACTCCGCCTCAAGCGCAGAGAAGGCGATCGCGGCTATCTCATTAGCTATGGCGAATGGGGCTGGCAGCCTCGGAGACTATGAGGCAGTAAGAGCATTCAACGTTTCATCAGCAGACGAATCACAGGTCGGAGAGTTATGGCACTGAACACTCTCGCGCCCGTCAATTCTTATCACGTTTTCCCAAATCCAAATATCCTTCGTCGACCCATGGCAACGACCGGTCCATATACGACGAAGTTTCGTTATTGGTGACCCTCTTGTTTATTCTTAATCATCAATTGGGTACTTGTCCATAGACCCACGAAAAACTCCCTGTTGACCTTGTTATTATCAAGCATCGTGTTGTACCCAGCCAGAAGCCATTTTGTCTATACCACCACGAACTTTTCTCCTTCCCTATGAAATTGCATTCCTAGGGTTGTAAAACAAATGAATTAACGTGTAGAATGCTTTATTTTTCCGTTCGATGTGTCCTCTGAAGGCTCTCCTGTATGTATCATGACTGAGTATGTGTTGTAACATGGATAGGAGAGGTGATCCATCAATCTAGGATTGTTTTGGAGTACATGTTGAGTCTTTGTCCCATAAACGCGTCTCGCGCCCAAGTTGGCGCGGCCTGAGATTATCTGTCGATTTGTCCATCCAGATCGCCTCCAATTCTAACCGTAAATCTCTTATGATTTGCTCAGCAGATATGCGTCGGCTCAGTTCTGCCTGATAAAGTTGTTCCGCCCGTCGACGAGCTCGTGCCTGCATCATCAGTTGTTCTCTCATTCCTTGTTTGCAAGCAGATGAGGTCAACTCCGAAACATCAAGAGTAACTACTTACCAGAGATAAGCGTTCCGAGAGTCGGCGGCACGTAAAGGTGAGACGAGACGGGTACCCAGGGAAAGGTGAAGATTTCCGGAATATCAAGCATATGAAACTCCCCTTCAGCATCTAGCTGGTCATTCCCCGTGTCAAAGGCCACCAAATGACTATCTGATTGATCGGTGAGGGTCGCAACCCCCGTCTGCTCATGTAGCGCCAGCCTGGCCAAATTCGCATGCCCGAAGTGAACAGAATTCGATTGTGAAAGTGGAACAGTGCATGACGGCGAAGAGAATTCAGGAAAACCCAGTTTTCCAGGAGGGCCTTTGACTACGTGGGAATTAGCAGTCGATGCTGATGGAGGTTCCACACCCAGGGTAAGAGTGATGGGCTGTTCAATTCCATCATCAGAAAGGCGTGTCAGGTTATCGTGATCTATTTTCTCCCCTGAGGCATCTGGACCCACGGTCAAGGCATTCACGGAATCAACTTGAGCCAAAGAGGAATCCCGGAGGAATCTGTCGAACGTCGTTTGTTGCGATTGTGAAAAATCGGTGGTCGTTGCTTCGTTCTCGATAGGGTTAGCACCGAGAGGGCTTCTCTCCGTCGCTTCTAGCTGTACAGATGAAATAGGTTCGTCGTCTTGCTTGCTTCCGCAGAAAGGGTTCCGGGTAGAGCAACTGTTCTCACCACTCCCAGGTGGGAGAGTACCTTGATATTGACGCATTCGCGCCCACTCCGCCATCAGATCCCTTCTTGTATTCTCATCTGTAAGGTCGACAGCATTTCTTCGGCGACCCCTGGACCTCCTCTCTGATTGTGAGCCAATGTTTTCACTTGGAGTCGACAGTATGATGGAGCCAGCGGGTGGTTCGCCCAACAAGTTCCCTGCGTTATTTGGATCTGCTAAATGCATATAAATATCCGAGCTACAATTATTCATGTAAGGATAACCCGGGATCTTGCGCAAAAAAAGTCGTGCGGAAATTCGTGACGGCGGGACATACGCTACATCCGTTGCGAGTGAACGAACAGTCGATCGGGAATGTCTACGCGACCGTAGCACCGTGGAAGATTGGGAAGGCCTGGGAGCAGGAGGGGTAGACGATGACCTCTTGTGTCTCTTCCTTGGCCTCTGTTCACTAGAACTGGCTTGCTCTTCTACCGGGGTGCTAGCTACGCGGTCCACTTGAGACGTAACACGAGACGACGCGCTGCGTTTGCGTCCGCGAGCTATGGGTGGTGTTACACTGGGTTCAACGTTATGACATCTAGCAGTGGCCTTACCACTTACGACACTTGGCAAGCCTGGTGGTGTCTGCTGGGTTTGTTTCTTCGACCGTAGAATCTCTACGATGGCACGTCGCGATTCCGAACCTAACCCTGAACTTTCTTGTTGACCCACAGGAACGCTCGCAGCGCGCTTCATATTTTTGCGTTCTGTTGAGAAGTCCACTGGTTTTCAATTCAGTAGGCCCTGATGATCATTGGCTAACCTGAACCACTGCGGCGAAGATGTGTCTGATCCTGTAGCATGCTCCAAGGTCGTATCGTATCCAAAGCATGTGCCACTGGTTAATTGGTCTTGTTCCAAACTTCTGACAAGCAAACCAACAAGCGTGGATTTGCTCATTGCGACACGTAACGCCAGAGATCGTGACTACCATCATCCAGTTATCCTACATACACCGAACGTGGAAAACAGTTCAATCAGAACCATCTCAGCTACAGAGCAGATCCCAGCACTTTTACAGCCAACGCACGGAGAATCTGGAGAAAACGTTCCTTTTCATCTGGGCCACAGGATAAATATCAAGTCATACCTCTGCCTTCTGGGTCGCTCCAAGCTCCGAGAATACTGCGGCAACACTTTTACCTTTCGCGTCTCGTATTGCACCTATTCGGTTGCCGGCGAAAGCACCGAGGACGAAACCTGGGACATTGGCCACGATGAAACCCAGACCTGTGGATAGAGTGAAAATTTTGATTTGAATCCTAACACTGGCGTACCTCCACCACACGCAGCACCAAGGTAGGACCACCACGGTGTGTGTCGTTCTACTTCAGGGCGAAGGAGCTTATTCAGATTCAGTAACGACATGGTGATTCTTTGCCAAACTGAATCTATACCTCGTCGAAAACATCGGCGAAGACATTCTCAGCGTCAGGCCTCTGCTCATGCGAGCCATTCTTGGATGCGTTATTTGTGGCAGCGCCGCCAAACATACTAGCGAACTGGTGGAAGAAATTTGATGAAGTGTTAGGGTCGGCACTCTTATCCTTCTGAGATTTCGAAGAATACAGAATGTCGTATTCTCTCCTTCGGATAGGGTCTGAGAGGACGTAGTACGCGTCCGCAACTGCCTATTAGAATGACAATGGGGGAACGAGGTTGAATTGAGTTGAGTCTGATGTTATTCCTCGAAGGGCACAAGATGGATGCTACCTGAAATTTCTCTGTGGCTACTTTCTTCTCGGAATCGGTTGCCTTTGTCAACCTGTCGGGGTGTGTCCTACGAGTGAAAGGGAGAACAGTTGGCACGCAGTGGAGGGCCAAGCGTTCATTGCTACCTTAATGACTCTCTCCTGTACGCCTGCTTGATCTCTTCCGAGGAAGCTGATTTCTGTACACCAAGGATATTGTAGTAGTCAGGAAATGCGGACATGGTGGAAGTGCAAGGGAGAGGGTGCGCGTTGCAACATGCTCAAGCCAGACGACAGCCGCAGCTTTCGATCAAAATACAGTAACCCATAAAGAAAGCCATGTGATTGCACTGCAATTAATAGAAAAATCACATCCGACCTGTACTTCGGCGAAATAGTAGAAATGAACCAGAAAAAAGAAAGCCTAGTCGTCTGCCAACACTTCGATCCGCGAAAGACTAGGGGTCGGCTCTATGTATGGCTGTATGGTAAGCGGGGGAGGTCTTGGTCGTAGGATGATAGGTAAATTCCTTTCTCGTACGGCATTCTCCCCATGCTGCGTCCTAGGGATATGTGGGGAAATGGCAGCTGCCAGAGCATGGTGGGCCATGGTCCGATATGGTACGAAGTTCGCGGACTCGTTCACCGCATATCCTCTCGAAGAACAAGTGAGAGGCTGGACCTTGGCCATTGTAGGCGAAGCTAGTAATCCATCGAGCCGTCCTGGCGCCAATGGCATACGTGGAGGATGGTTCTTCGCTTCAGTACTAGTTTGAACAGGCTCTGTGCTGCATTCGCTTTCTCTGGGTGACCCTGACTTCTCCTGGCTTCCTCGCCCAGGCTCACTAGGAGTCGCTAGACCTTTGAGGCAACTTAAAAAAATTATCATTGAACAGATAGAATAACCTACCACCAATAAACGAAGTGACATTGTATTGCGTCCCCTCAGAATTGAAACGAGAAGACTTTCTGGCTTCTGCAGAAAAGGCTTCTTCACTCAAGGGAGAATGTGGAATGCTACCAAGATATGGGGAGCTCGGGATGTCAGCGGGACATGCTGACAATATAGTGGGTACTGAAGCATGGGCTTCTTGAATCGATCTTGGCCGAGCAGCAGCTAGCCGTGCACGTCTACTCCCTCGGATACGTTTCATGGGCGACGGGCTGGATGAAGGGAGTGATGGCATCGGTGTTGTTAGCCAGGGAGGAACGGGGAAGTTACTCAAAGAGACCTCAGAAGACACTGTTCTTTGCCCAGTGGAGGGTGAACGAGATAAATTCACACCTCTAGGGCTCGTGACAAAATTAGAATGCAACGAATTAGTGGACACCCTTGCAGAGAACAGCTTGAGTGCCTCGATACTCTGATCTAGCTGGCTTTGATGTCTCAGAAGCTCGTCTAGCGACATTTGTGACTCGGAAGCGCTTGCAATCGACTGGATATCAGAAAGACGGTAGACGGGCGGAGATTCCGAATTTTCTACCACACTTCGCGCAGACTTTGCGTGTGAGGCAGACGCCGGGTTCGTTTGGACTTGCGGATGTAACACTTGACCGCTGTTAACAGAACCTCCCGTAGACCGTGCATCCGTGATAGAGGCGATCGACATGTGATCGGCAGGTTCATCGCGTAAAAGTTCTGATAATGACCTGTGCTCTTGTGTCGACGACACGAAACTACAAGTCAGCACCGTGTCTATATCCCTAGTGTATGGTGGGTCCAGTTTTCCTTTCTCAGTATTCCAGAGCCGAACTTCTTCGTCTTCGCAACGTGTACGGTTTCTCGAGACTCTCGAGGACACCCATGATGACACGTGATTCAGAGAGCGACGCGTGGAACGGCGGAGCATCTCCCGACTTGATAACTTGTGTTGCATCGCAGTGGCAAGAATTGTGGACATACGTGGCGTCTCGATATGCGGTATGGTGATTCTGAACGTGGATCCACGGACAGGTTCTGGGAGCGTGAAGACGACATCTCTGTGTTCTATATCTTGTGATGACACGGTGGAAAGGAGGATGCTGCGATGCCTGAGGAGAGCGACGATGACAACAAAGACCACTAGAATATAGACTTCAAAAGCTTCAAGCAGGCGACCAACGGTTGATTCAGTGAAAGCAACTGCGAAGGCGGTAAGATGAACTGAAGGGGACAGTTTAGAAGCACTCACAACAAAGAAGATTCCCGACTCCAATGGTGATGTTGACAAGGAGCCCAGAAATCGGGGCGAGGCACTCCCTAAACGTGTGCACCGATGTATTTTCGGGTAGGTTGAGAGTGAGGGTGTTCAACAAAATCCTCAGGAGAAGCAAGAAAGACACAAGTAACTCCAATGCGACATCTGTGCCATACACGTTGCTGTATTGATGAAACCAAGGGACCAAGCGCCAGACGATTTGCAGGGCTGTGATGGTCATGATGGTCACCAACAAGCCGATGCCAAGGAGTTTTCCGGGTAACCCCCAACGCATCCAACCACCACTGTGAGGTTCGCGGGCGCGTTCGAGGGTGATAAAATTGATTCTTTGAATCGTTTGGCCGGATGCTGTAGATAAATCCTTCCTTGGAGGTTCGGCAGCGTATGACCAATAGAACAAAAAACGAAAGCCAATGGATAACGCGAACAACACCTCCCTCGCTCTGATAGTGGGTCTGCTGGCAATAAAGGTTGCGTTCACGGCCACTCCGTCGGCGAGGGTTCTGCCCAAGTCAAGGAATGCAGCGACGAAGGCCAGCAATACAGAAAAAAAAAGCCAGATTGCTGATCTGCAGGGCATTGCGAGTGTGAGCATCAAACGAGATGTGACATCACAACACTCACAGAGATACTCTTTTCGTAACGAGAAAGAATGTTGACGCCCCGAACGCCAGGATCCCTACAGATATGAAAGGAATATCCGAAAGCACTTCCGCAACCTATTACTAGGTGATCGGTCCCGGTTTCCGTGATACGATGATGTACTAACCTCACATTCATGACTCCACGAGAGAGAATACGTGAAGGCATACCAATTAGTTGTGGGGTCACAGGCCTGGGCAATCAGAGAATTGATTGCCATTAGAGAGTGTGGTAGAAAGGAAGGGACTGTTCCCTCGGGGAACCAAAAAAAATAAAAGGAAAAGGGAAACCTCTCAAGGAGGGTAGAAGAGTTGCTTGAACTGGCAAAGTCGACAGCCGCTCTCAGGTGGAACGAACAGGAAGTTGTAGAGGGACTCTGATGGAGCGCAAACTAGGGTAAGAGGGGAGGAGGAAGTTTGGTAGTGTGGTTAGTAGAAAGAGGGGGTGGTACCGTCCTTGTCGTCGTCGTCATGTCACTCCTGACGGTAGTGATCGTCGTTAGTTGGCAAGATCTTAAACTGGATCTCCATTGCTGACGGGGCGAACATGACACGACCGTGTGGATACATGGCGACGAGACACGTCTTGTCTGCCGGAAATAGTTTCACACCGCAAACGAACCCCCACCTCCCGTCATTTGTCGCACCAGATACATCCCCCTACCCTCATCGGTCGACTTACTATTTCTCATCCCAATCACACTCTTCGGCCGAGGGCGAGGCGTAGCGAGTCCCAATTGCTTCGTCGGACTCCCAGCGAGTTGTCTGGTTGGACTCAGTCCCCCTCCTGTGAGCTGTCGCAAGACACCCGAATCTACTCCACTGCGTCCCGTGAACTGGCGTGCGATAGTGGTCGTACCCGTGAACTGAGGTGCTACGAACGGCCCATTCCCTACGCTTCGCCCAGTATAGGACGGTACAAGAGGCTTCAGTGGCTTCAGTGGCGACTCTGCTGAAGGGTTTCTCGTGTGCAATGGAAGTAGTAGCTTGACCAAGTCGGCATGAATTTTCATTACAGGCGAACAGAACATGTTCAATACTCACAAGACATTCTCTGCACCATACGCCACCTTGTGCGTCTCGCTTTGCAGCAGAATCTAACCTCTTACCACATCCTGGCTGTGATTTGTCCCGCTTACCCTTGCCTACACCTTTGCCCCCGCAGACCAGGCAAGTGGCATGCCACCTCGACCCTTGAGGACCAGGGACGACACCCATCTCCATCGGAGAGACTGCTTTCTGACATCCAGGACAAGCACCCGAACTACCGAATCGGGACAACGGTAGCTGTGACGGCGACGACGGAGGTGGTCTTTCGTATCGAGAGGACAAAGACGGGCTACTGCCGTGATGTGAAGAGTCCTTGAGTGACCGAGTATGGCCCGTCCCTGCACTGAGCTTCGTTGTGGTTTGAATAGTATTGGTAAGTGGCACAAGGGGTGGACCGGAAGCTGAGTCCATGACTGCAGAGTTAATGGAGCCGAGCCTTGTTGTGGATTTGGTCGCCACCTTCTCCGTCGGTGCACACTGTTCAATTCATCTCTGAATGAGTGTTTCCGATCTCAGTTCCGACGTTACTCAACTGACCTCTATGTGACAAGCGCCTCCTTCTCCCCGTACAAAGATTGCTTGTCCGTTGACCGTCTCTCTGAAAGGGCCATCACACAAAACGCATCGGAAGCATTCCGTGTGATAGGTCTTTGGGGGCCCACCTGTGCCAAGCTCGGGAACCGTGACAAAGCGGCCACTTCCTCCAGTGGCAAATAATGACCCACCACATTTGGCACAGAGAGAACCAGAGGAAAGAGTGGCAGTCGGTATCGAAGACCTGCTAAGAGAATCCCTAGGCCTAGGAGTTGCCGCACCGGTGATCGGACGCTCTAAAACTGCAACTCCAGTTGGAGCCTGCTCTCTGAGATTGTTACCAAAATCGTCGCGGGAATAAACTTGAGGACTAAAAGTTGGCGGAGAGGAAGATCCAGACGATTGTGTTAGAGTGTCTGAACTGTCTGGAATCAGATCAGGAGTTGAAGGGGTCCATGATATTCGTGATGACCGCAGGCTTGAGGTGCTCACAGCGTGCCGCAGTCCAGGGGAACCATTGCTTTTGGACATACGAGGAATCCGGGATGGAGTAGAGGTAAGTGAATTCGTCGTAGTGGAGTTTACTCGCAGGCCAGGAGTTGTGTCTGCAAACGACGAGGATGACGAATTGGCATGATTCATGAACCGACTTTTCATCTCTTCTATCGCGTCAAGGGATGGTCTCGTTGACGAGGAAACATAATTTTGATGTGGACCATCCGTATGTATTGCCTTTGGCTGAGAGAGGGAAGTTGACCTTGTTTCGACTACAAAGTCCGCGTCAGTGGAAACATCAACAGCATCAATTCCGTGATGAGGAGTGATGGGGATGGCTGACTTCCTCTCCGGAATGCGCTGCGCAAGTGGGCTGCTCTCCCGGCCATCTCTATTTAAATGGGAGCTAGAGGAATATAAGGATGGAGAGGAATCACGCGGAGGGCGATTAAGGACCGCATTCAGTCGTTGTGTAAGTTCTTCAAGAACAGGGCTACCCTCCCTACTTTTCATAATACCAAGCCTCTGCTCGAGTTCATCGATAGCGGGGCTACCCTCCCGGCTCTTCGAGTCCTTTAAAAGAGCAATTGGTGCTCGATTGTCGACCTTCTCCAAGTCAGGTAATGGATGCGACCTCCTTGGTGCGCTGCTTCGCCTTAAACAGCTGTCGAAACAATCAGCACAGGAGGGGTGTCCTAACAAATCAACCATGGGAGTATCGCCGATGTTCCTGTGACACGCTTCACACCTGAAGCATTTCTTGTGCCAGACACGACCGGAGGTCTCAACAAAACCACCTTCGCTCTTCAAAATAAGAACAGGTCGACGGCAGACAGGACAGTCACCCTTCGAGCCACCGTTGACGATAAAACATGGCCGACACAAAAACCGATCAGAAAAGTCTCGTGAAAAGGGATCCGGAAAGATAGTTGCATCTGGTTGAAACTCGGTCAGGCAGATTGCGCAGGCGTATGTAGCAAGAGATTCCTTGGGCTGAAGAATCGAACCATATGCTTTGGAAAGTTCTGGGGCATTTGGTGCCCGCAGAATACCAGCCTCCGCCGCAAGGGTAGTGGGTGAAGAAGGTGTACTGTGCTCGTCAATGTCGAATGATCGCTCCGGTGGAGACGGGACAGGAGCAGTAGAGCCGATGTGTGAGTTGACGCGAGCGGAAATAGAGGAAGAAAAGCGAGATGGACTTGGGTGGAGAAAGCGACCAGTAGCACGGTGAATGTATTGATCCGGTTCAACTATTGGTCCAGTTGGTAAAGTGTCGGGCTGCGACGCAGAAGAAGTGGCGTCTATCTGAATGAGCGAGCGACTTGTGGATTTGTCTTTCGAAATGTAAGTCTGTGACCACTTGTCAACTGACTGACATTTGGGAGATGACCACTGCAAGACAGGTGCTAAGCTACCTCAGCTAAGGCACTAGAACACCAATCCGCGACAGACAAACCGACAGCTGTGCCACCACATTTGCACCGTGTCCCAGTGACAATGTCACCACATCTGCGACAGAACCCCATTCGAACCCCGAGATACGTTTGAATATATGAGCAAAGACTCTTTGGGGGAAGAAAGGATAATGGCGTAGGTGAAGATGTTTGTAGAGGACGCTGGGTCAAGAGTTTGAACGTTCAACTTGGCACAGCACGGGGCGGAACAACAGTCTTCGATCACGTGTCATTTTAACCGACCAGGTTCATTGTCAGAGTGTACACAAAAGTAAGCACGATTGGATTGGCAATATTATAAGTATCGGTCTACATACATGACCGTCATAGCTTGGCAGGCATGATAGGTTGCCAGCCCACGCGCTCGACCTCATTTGACTACCTCAACGTTAAATCGCATGTGAGCGTCGATGCACTCACCATTTCGGCGGAAAGTTGGTCAATAGTCCGGGCGCCGAGAGACATCATACCAAATCTGATTTCGCGTTCCAGGATTCGTACCAAACGGACGACGCCAGCTTCACCATAAGCCTAAGGAGCTATCAACCAAATGCCTCCCCACATGACATGCGTACTCACACTCTGCGCGTAGAGGAAAGCGCGGCCAAGTCCCACCGCCTTTGCGCCAAGGCAGAGTGCTTTGAGTACATCTTAGGAATATAATGAATGGAAAGATGGTGAATTCATCACTCGTTCACCGACCAGTGCCGCGACGGACGCCGCCATCAATATAGACTATAATCGTCTCTTCAGGCAGATCAAAGAAAGATAGGAATGTACCACACCTTCAGTCTTTTCAAACACCTCGGGATGCTCTTTCTGAAGCCGATAAAGTACTTCCAAAGGCGGAAGCGAGCTATTACAACGTGTAATTGGAATACTTGATAACCAGGTTGGTCACTCACTAATCAAGTTGACGACCTGGGGTGTGTGAAAATGAATCACATCCAAAGTTTGGAAGGTCAAAGCTCACCGCCGTGGTTTGACAACACTACACCTTCACAGCCGACTTCGGCGGCGAGAACGGCATCCTTTTCGAGTTAGAATTCAATACGGTGAAGTCCAAAGCAACCCTACCGCGACACATTGTATTCCTATGCTACTTGTCAGCGCACATGGAAAATATCCTGGATGTCGTACCTTTGACAATTAACGGAAGTTTCGTGACGCTTCGTATCCAAGGTATGGTCTGGAGACTGTATATGATGAAAATTGATTGGTAACAATATAAAAGACTCGCCTTCTCCCAAGTCATATCAAGATCGTTATTGATAATGAACCCGCCAGCGGTGCCCAGTATGCTGACATCTTCTATCTCATCCTTGGAATCTAGTTGAGGTTTGACACCTTGATTCTCAAAGTCCTCTAGGTAATGGGGGGCACGGGTATCCATCTCCCGATTTGACGGCACGAGTGCATCAACAGTAAGAACAATCGCTTTGTAGCCTAGCTCCTCGACTTCTCGAATACGCTTAGCGGCGGTGGCATCATTCTTGTGTTTGTACAGCTGGAAGAGAATAGGCTGATCGGAAGAACCTCGAGCAGCGGCAATCTTGCCATACGCCACTGAAGAATGGGAGGACACCATCTGAATTATACCAGTCTTGTATGCTGCGTTCGTCAGATTGAGTTCCCCAAGAGGATGTCCTAGCCGAGCTAATGCAGAACCACTAATATACACGGGTATAGATGTCTTGTAGCCAAGGATGGTTGATGAGGTATCGCAGCCAGATACAGACTTCATGACTCTAGGGCGGAAGAAAAAACGACCGAACGCACGAGCATTTTCTATGTGCGCTTTTCATGTCACCTTAGTAACAGGCTGGCCAACAGAGACTGGTCATACTTATAGAGTCGTCTGCAGCAGACGCATAGTACGCCAAAGCCTTGTAAGGAAGAATTTTTTTAGCTGTTTCCTAAGAACGATGGACAGAATCAAAAAGATGTAGGACTTGGTGGAAGGAAGCATGCGCACTTCCATGTCCTGGACGTTGATAATTCGGCTGAGGGGGGGTTTATTCTTGAGAGCATCTTCTACCCGGAGTTCTTCCCTTGTCTTTGTATTTTTCTTCTTTGCCTGTCTCAGCTCGAGAATCGAAACATGGTCCAGGTTGCCTAGATGCTTCTCGGGAGGGATGTTCTTATCAAGCGCGTCGGAAGGATGGATCGGGACATATACTGCGGTGGCATCCCGTCCAGCAAGATCCAAAATTACTTGCGGGCCTCCGGGGTGATCCTAGGGGACGTGAAGAGCGACATGGAAACGGGGAGGGGGGACATACGAATATGAAGTCCGTGACATCGTAGACTTTGTTCTTTATGATGACCCAACAGGATCTGCGAGGGGGTCGGGTGAGAACAGGGCTCTATAGAACTCCACTCACGTAGAGGTGTTGTGTTCGGCGACCTGGGCGAGGTTGTACTGAGCGGGCATGGTTGGTTGCTCTGAACCTTCGCTTGTTCGGGAGTCTCGGCCGGTGCGTCCTGATCACGAGACCCCAAATTAGGGTTCGGAAGTGCACGCTGATCATGTGACGTCGCGTTGTTTGGTTTGCTTTGTTGTGTGTATTGTTGCACTCAAACCACGACCTTGACCACGATCCTTCGTCATGAGCCCCGCGCTAGCAAGGGAAGCCCTCGAGGCTATGAAGCGTGTAGACATTCAGAAGTTGTGCAAAGTACAGTCATCATCTCTCTTCCCCGTCGTACCCCGTCCCTCATCAGCATATCGCATAGCACTACGGCGTAAAGGCAAATCTCAAGACCGAGGCACTCATTGATCTCTTGGTGGATGCTTCGCGGTGAGCCTGTCCTGTCCCTTTACTTCCACACTTTTTCTAATCCTACCAAAGACCACAGACTCCCCGCCGAAATCCTCCCCAAGCGTCACAGCGTCCTCCTTCAACCAGAATACCAAGCCTCACCGGTACCAGGCTCAGACAACAATCCACCAGCTCGCTTATAATCTATTCCTCCGAGGACGACACAGAGTCAGTCCCCTTTGAACGTCACCATAAAGTCCCAGCACACGAACAACCAGTCCCCCAACGTACAAGGAAAGCGAAACAAACACAGTATAGGCTTGGTGTGGGTCGCCCTTCAACAGCAGGCGGATCAGGCGCTCGCGTAATCACTAAGTCCGGTAGTGTCTCCCGAACACCACAAAGAACACGCAGTGGCAGGGTGACCAAGCCGTCGAACGCGACGATCACAGAAGGTAAGGAGCACAAGTTTGGTGACGACATTCCCAGTGCCGAGACCTTTATAGAACAAGAGCCTGATGGCTCTCTAGAGGCTCCTCCGCGTAAGTGTCGTCAACTCAACTTACAACTCTGGAAATTCGTCTCTAATTTTCTGCACCAGATAACAAACACTTGGGGCATGGAATTGGCCAACCCCAACTAAATATGCATTCAGTGTTGACCGGATCTTCCAACGTCACTCTTGAAACAGTAATCGCCGAAGCGGTGAGTGTGCATGGCGGAGATACACACCCATACTCATTTCGCGAGTAGCTTGTCCCTGTACAACAGGAGTTAACCTCTCATAAAGCGCAGCTTACAGATTTAAAAGAGAAAGTGTCTTCTTTAGTCGAGTCATTTGAATCCAAGATTCGAAATCTTACAATAGAGATCCAAGACCTTCTTGCTCGAGCGAAGAGTCCGCCTTCTCTTGACACGTTTGCGACAATGGTTCAGGAGCCTTCCAGTCGAATGCCAGAGCCACCTTCCACGCCGAAGCGTGTCCGAACGCCCTATCGTCCCTCTTTTGCGTGCGTTAGCGTGCTTTCTCTTTTGTACCGTCATCTGAGCTATCCGTAGTCTTCCGGTCACTGAGAATTCCGGAACATTCGAACCTTCAAGTAATCCATCGCACATCGATGCCCCCGTACCACCTAGCTTGCGATCTGCTGATGATGTAGAACAACCGAGACAAACGGGTTTGCTGTTACCTGGGTTTCCCCACTCGACTTTGGGTAAACGCCCTCGTGACTCCATGTCCAATAGGACACCAGAAGTATTCGAGCTGGCACAGGAGGACATAGAGGTGGAGCTGCAGGGTAATATTGATCGACCCACTCACAAGCGGGCAAAGCTTCATGAACCAGAAGACAAAGTTAGAGAGTTACCATCATCGGAACCTCAACAAGTTGTGCCGTCTAGTTCGTCGGAATCTCCTAGGCGGCGTGGTGGCCCTAGTTTTTCTGTCTTCTCTGGACGCGAGGAAGATCCGCCACCTCCGATTGAACGTCTTCCGAGCTTCTATGGGCCTACCTCTCCATCCCTTATGAGTGCACCGGCGACAAGTTCCGCAAACAATGCTGAGAATCAGAATCCCTTTAGCTTCAGCTTTGTACCGATTGCTTCGACGCCTGCCCAGGCTGTATATCCTCTCACGATGGGAACATTCCCTCATCCAGAGCCACCCACGTCACCTTCGCCAGCAGCAAATCCCGATCGCCCCGGCAGTCGACACTCTGACCGGTTTGGGGTGTTTGGTGTTCCACGTTCGAGTTCGAGAGCAAGTGTGCGGGCTACTTCGGGGGGTTCTCTGGCACGTGCAGAAGCTAGCGGGTCGAGTGGACTGCAGAGAGCCCCTTCGAGTAATGAAGTTGCATCGGGTCTTGGATTGACGGCCATTAAAACGTCAGCCACTGAACAAGGTACCCCTGCCCCTCCGGCTAAGCGTACGATGTATGGAACGGAGTTGGATGGTGATACGAGATTTGGGGACTTCGGTGTTGAAGGCGTAGCATCAGGATTCTGGGCAGGCGGTAGGTTCTGAGCTCTGAAGGTCAGAACAGCCCAACAGGGGTTATTCCCCAACCTTGGATTCGTTTAATACGATTTCATCCAGTATCTGTCTGTCGCATGGATCTTTGTCTTTCAAAAATTTAGTCATCTCCTAAGTTCACTTTTTAGTCTGTATGATTATGAGTTTGTTATGTACGATATTACTTGGTTGGGGAGCTTTGCACATCGAACGGAATTACAGTTTGGTGGTCCACATATTGTAATCGCATGATGTAAGTAGATGATTATCGGTCAGATCGAGGGAACAAAAGATTGGATCTCCTCGAATAAGAGCTCTAGGAGGCGATGGTCAGAGGATGTCAGCACTTTCGCAGCGCAGTCAAGCACCTTTCAGCTCCGTTTTGGTGAGATCTTCTTTGTACTCTATTATAAAGGATGACTGAGCATAGAGTAGGGAATGACGTCGCGTTGGTCAGCTCACGGTCGAAATCAAAATAGTCCGGGTCCAGCGATGCAATACTTGGTTCGTCCTCAGGATCATGCTGAGATGATTGCATCTGTCAGTCGTGATTTCGAAAGAGTACAATGAAGCATACATATGCTGAGACGTATGGGTGTTCTAGAGCCTCATCAACAGTCAAGCGTTTTTTTGGGTCGAAAGTCTACATCGACTATCAGTAGTCGGCTTCGTTGGCTGAGAAAGAGATGCCCGGACCAATGTTTTCTGCAAGAAATCGATAGCATCTGCGGAAGCTTTGGGAAACACGTGTGTGAAGGACTTGCGCTTTCGAATGGGAAGTGCTCGGATATAGTCCCTTGATCGCCTCGAAGTGATCGAGTAAAACTCGTCTAACGTCGGTGTGCCTAGCCAGTCACGTAGCTTAGATTGCGCGGCACAATATCGACTGTAAAAGGTCACACCTATGATATCCAGAATAAGGTCAAGTTGGTGTCCATAATCCCGACCGGGAAAAAGGGGTTTCCGATTGAGTAATTCTGCCAAGATACAACCGACCGCCCATAGATCAACGGCCTAATGATACTGAGAGTCCTAGTCTGATGGTGTGAGACTGGCCACTGTACCTTGGTGTACATCTTGAACGAAAGCATAATTTCGGGCGCCCGATACCAACGTGTCGCGACGTACTCTGTCATTAAGCCAGCCTCCTTCGCTCCGGGAGCAGTCGAATTGATGCTACGTGCCAGACCAAAGTCGCAGACTTTCAGATCGCAGTTCGCGTTTAATAGTAGGTTTGCAGGTTTGAGGTCTCGGTGGACGATGTCTGCGCTGTGAATGGATTTGAGGGCCCGGAGGAGTTGATAGATGAAATACTAAGGAGAGATTAGCAAAAGTATCGATTGAAAGGCGGGAATGGTCACTTGACAGTGATCGTCAGAGAGCGATTGTGTACGTATGACACGATGTAGATCAGTTTGCATTAGTTCTTGGATAACTGTTACAAGCTCAGCAAGGTGGATATCAGGGCGTAAGGGGGCTTACAGTAGACTTCCTTGAAGTCGTTTAGGCGCGGAGGTTTGATAATGTCTAATATTGAGATAATCTGGATAATCGTCGCCGTCAGTCAAGTCTTTCCAAGTTAACTTGTGTAGAGGAATGTGCTTGCGTTTTCGTTTACGCATATTTCAGAAAAGAACTTGAGCAGTTTGAGTTCTCGCAATGTTCTTAGACAGAAGAGTGTGTGATCGAACGGGAGGATCTTCTTGATCGCTACGTGTCTTCCCGAGGGCCTATGGAGAGCTGCTGCCACAGTTCCGTAGGCACCTTCGCCGAGCGCATACAAAATCTCATAATCGGGACCTGCATTGGGTTCGACATCCTTAGGGGTTACACTGGCCGAGACGGAGGGCACTCACCGGTCTCGAACTTGGGTATCGGTTTCTGGTTCTTAGACTTGTCGGTGGGTTGCACAATGGCCATTGCAATGGACGGTGTAAACTCAGATGCGGGGCAGAAGGCGTGTGTAGAGACGGCTGATCAAGAGTTGAGGTTATAAACCTCTCGTTTGATTGATGGCTGCCGGGCTGTGTCTTGACCGTCGCACCGCCCTCAGGAGGATCAAAGATGGGCACCGAAGTTTTGGCAGTACACCTCGCGATGCAAGTCTGTGTCAACTACAAGTTTAGCTTCATCAAAAGTCTCGCCTATTCTCAAACGTTTCCTGCCGCTTCCCTCGCTTTCTTTTCTTTCTTCAACCGTTTCCTCTCTCTCCGCGCCTCTTCGTCCTCGCCGCCATGTGCTTCCTTCTTTTCCTTCTTCCGCTTCTTTTCGGCGTGATCCAGATCATCACCTCCCGCACCCTCCACGGTTGACGAAACGTTGTCATTCCCCTCCACCGCTTCAGATCTCCGTTTTCGTTTCTTCTCTTTTTCTTTTCGCGGGGACCCCGCCGTTTCACCCACTGTCTCGGAAATGGTGACAGGCTCGGCGGTTACAGCTGCAACAGAGGGCTGCTACAAGATTTTCAGACTTGTAGCCTATACGACACACTAACAATGGTGAACTCACTTCTCGGTTGTAGTCGACGTAGTCGCGACTCCATTCGGCAGGAGTGACACCGTCAATCTTTTCTCCATGTCTTCCAAGTTTCCCATCCTTGATCATCTTTTTCTTCTGCGATGCCATTGGTCCAAGACCCCAACGGCGGGGATAAGTATCTCGCTCCATGATGCACCGCTTCACTTTCGCAACGACGCCGTGATCACAGGTCGCAAGCTCGACCGTTGACATTTGGGCGATCGCCAAAGCAATGGCTTCTCCTGTTCAAACGTTGATGCATACTCGACTGTCAAATAATCGAACGCTACCTTTCGTCGTCATGAGAACGACATCCTCATTGACAGAAATGTCGGCCTCATACCGAAGGAGACCAGGTATCATGAGTTTTGCCCCGTAGCACACCGCATTTACAGCACTATCTTTCACCACAATACGTTTATACCCCACCAGTAAGCTCTCGAGGGGTCGAATAACCCTCCGAAGGTACGACTCTGTAAAGCATTAGCCTCAAACACAAAATAATGGTTTGTACTTACCTTCGCGAGTGTTATCATACATCCACTGCGCATCCAATACATCGTGCATTGTCACAATGTCATCATTTTCTGACATGGCCCCGCTCCGTACTCGCCTGAGTTCCTGCATGTGACCGCCAACGCCAAGTAAGAGACCAAGGTGGACGCATAATGTTCGAATATAGGTGCCTGCTTCGCACGACACCCAGAATACGGCAAGATTACGCTTCTCATCAAATTCCAAAATTTTGGATTCATATATTGTGCGTATGCGCAATTGACGCTTCACGGCAGAAATGAGGGGGGGGCGTTGGAAAAGCGCACCGCTCAAGGTCTGAAGGGCGCGTGGGAGGGAGGTGGGATTTGGGAGGCTAGAGTGTAACCGCAGAACACAGACATACTCTTTTCCTAGAGACTGGTTAGTCACACAGCGAACGGACAAGTAGAATACATGCAGACCTGCTCCTTGCTGCGATTTGACGAGGCGTGTCGCTCGGTCAATGCAAACAATCAGACAACCTGTTACCTTGGGGTCTAGAGTACCGCTATGACCCGTTTTTTCTACTCGCAATATTCGCCTGAGCCAGGCGACAACCTCATGCGAAGAGGGATTCGAAGGTTTGTCAAGGTTGATGACACCAGACCTACAGAAATGGGAGTTGGATTAGGACAAGGACAACGTTGGTGATCGCACTTGATATAGTTGGAGATGTCACGTTTGAGAGGACTATTCCCGGATGGAATGGGAGTGAAATGGCTTGAACGAACGAGTAACTTGTCATAGTTTTTCAAAAGCAAAGGCCACTGAGAGGTATCAAGTTTGGGTTGGGAGGATTCGGACTTTATGGCATAGTCCCCTTCCCTCTGCGCAAAGGCAACCTGTTCGCGGGTTAGCGATGAGGCCATTTGTCCTGGCAATGTTTCTTCTCAGAAGCTTGGCTGAGAGGCTTGGTGTGCGAGGATCTCTCCTTTTCCGGTAATTATGTAATCACGTATCGTGGGAACATAACTGTACAGTTTTAGAGCCACATTGTCATCCATTCCTCATTGACGTAGTCGAACCGGTACTCCTTGGACCATTCGTCAAGATGGTTAGTTCAGGCAACGCTTTGCTGAGTTGGCTTCTCAGTAGGCTCATGCCTTGACCCTTTAGCCGCCCGCTGCAAAGACCGTCTCTATGAAACATAAATTCATTATCGACTACTCTCGTCCCGCCTCCGACGGCGTCTTTGATGGGGCCGACTTTGAAAAGTTTCTTCACGACCGCATCAAGGTAGAGGGAAAGGCTGGACAACTGGGAGACAGCATCAAGATAACGCGCGACGGTGGGGTGTCTCATATAACACATTCTGCATAACCGTTGATCCCTCTGTAGCGACTAATAAAATCACTGTCACGTCCAATGTTCCTTTCTCGAAGCGTTATCTCAAGTACTTGACAAAAAAGTTTTTGAAGAAAAACACCTTGCGCGATTGGATTCGGGTCGTTGCTTCCTCAAAAGACGTTTATCAGCTCCGATTCTACAATATCGCGTATGTCAACTACACCATGCGGCGTCCACTGTTTATTTACGGTCGTCAATACACAGCCGAGATGGCGATGATGAAGACGAGGAGTGATCTCATACATCGCATGTTCTATCTTACTTTCTTGCACACCGCTCTAGGCAATGTTATGGGTTTCATGATTTCAACGAGCTTACAAACGACCTCAAGACCTCCTGGGCCGTGCAGTGATCAGCACTTGATATTCTGTGCTGTCCATCAATCGATATGAACGTCCAAGTTATTTCGTGACCATCCTCGTCCCTGCTGACTGCTCGTTATTGGCCCCCAGCTTTGTCCTACCCAGCGCAATCATTGCAAGTTTATGCCATCGAATTTGTGACTCCGTCAAAGACTTTCCTCGGAATTGCTGTGCTAAAATACTACCCAATTGACTCCGCAGAATCTTCATAGCAACGTTGGCTCTGAGGGTGAGGCGATACTTGATTTTTCGGTCCACGATCGCCGCACCTGACATAGGCTGTGGATGATCGATGATGATCAGCAAACCTGTGATGCAACGAGCGACATTCTGAACAGGACAAACCCTAAAGTCACATTCGCCACACAACAAGAGTATGGCTAGATCATCAATTGGTGCAGTCTCCCAAGCATACAACCTCTTCGATTGCCTAACACTGTGGTGAGCACACATACCATATAACCCCACGGCACGACCTACATCAGGGTGAAGTAAACCAGATAGTTGGAAGTTATATCTTTCGGCTTCCTCCGAAAGTTGACGGATGAGGGATGGAAAAATGCGAGTTGACTATTCAAAAGAGTACGCATTTGGGAACCACTTGAAACGTCAGCGTAAATGAGCTTCGGGTACAGCCCAGAAAGTAGAGCGGCATTGACGATGGCGAAATTGTTGCTGTTGCTGTTGAATTCGTGGGGGACCGCGACAAGGCGATATCTGTTCCGTCCAAACCGAGCACTGGCCTGGAGATGAACCACATGGCATAATAAAAACTCTTGATACGTACCGGCCCAACTCCTTCACAAATTCCGCATCCACATTGATGAAAGAGGAGTCGACCAAGTACCTGGCACAAGAGAATCAGAGGCGTGAGGGCCTATGAGACGGGTTGCGAACCCAAGGAATTGCTGACGCAGTTCTTCGATCTGCAGAAGGTTTTCATGACTGAGGAAGTTTTTCCGGCAGAACTTGTGAGCGAATCCTTGGTTGACCGACCTCCTCCAAGCGGAAAAGGCAGCATGGATTGTCAAGAAGTCCGAGTTATCTGCATCCTTCTGCCTGAGACCCAAGTTCAGGAAACGCGCCACCCACCGGTACGAAATGAATTTTTTGCGCGATCGGCTTCTTCTTCCATTCCAAGGGGCGCTACAAATGGTGACTTGGAACTCAATGCTGCTGCGATAGTCAGCGCAGGATCAAGGCAACGAAGCACCACAGCTATCAAGAGAAGTTTCCCGAGGTGAACATCCGTGGGTAGCTTGCTAAGTAATCGACCCATAGGGGTGATATCTTCTGTGGGTGTCAGAGCTCGTACCTGGACACGTTCACTTAGTTCTTTATCCAACACTATCAGAAGTTCATACCTCAACTAGGGCTGCGACAGCTCTCTGGACATTTACGGGTGTGGGGGGGTCCAACGCATGGCAAAGGACATCTTCGATCGACGCTCCCATCTTTATCCTCATGGTTTTGATACGCAGGGCAAGATCTGATAAACTCAGTCTCATCATTTCCGGAAGAGGATGCTCTACTAACTAGTGCCATTGTTAAACCATGAGCTTGGGAGGTAATATCCAGGATCAGAATACACTTACAAGGGTATCATGACGTTGTTTAGTGAACAGATGGAAGCATATTCCATTCTGGACTCGACCTGCTCGTCCTCTTCGTTGGGCAGCGTTACTCCTGGCAACGAATGTCTCCACTAAGCGACTCAGTTGACGCTTCTCGTCAAACCTAAGTGGTTGTCAGTGCTACGACAATGCAACATAGGGTATAGATACATGATCTCTCTGTGTTTTCCGGTGTCAATAACGCACGTAATATCAGGAATGGTGACTCCTGTCTCTGCGATGTTTGTCGCTGAGACGAAGCTATCAGTGTATGTCATCTATATGACGATACTCATCACACACCAACGACTATTTTCCTTACTCCAGTGGGAGGCACATCAAACACAGCATTTTGATTATCGCTTGAAAGAGTAGAGTGTAACGGATAGACACGGAATAACGATTCCTGTCCAAAGGATGGGTGTTCAGAGAGAAGGTCAACCAGCCGACGAATTTCAGCAAGGCCCGGCATAAATATCAAGACCGCGGAGGAGAATAAGTGGAGTGGTTGGTGCTCGAAGCACAGGTACTCGAGTATCCGAACAATTAAATTGTAAGGGATTGCGCGTTCATCGAGGAGTTCGATAGATCGTTCTGTCAGGGGAGAGTAGCTCTTTTCCGCCGATATCTGCATCTTCACATTAGCCTCATCTTCAATTGACGTCGCCTCTTCATCTTCGTCGACCATTGCAGTCTCGTCCCAGTCAGTGCGGCTCCTGCGCTGGGAAAATACGCTGTGTCCTGGAGAAAGATAAATGAACGTGCTATTCCTTTTGCTAGTGGCCAATGGAATTTACGCCGTTTCGCGTAAGGCGAATCTTCGGATATGTACCAGCCAGTATGTTCAATAGCATCCTCGAGATACAGTACGTCCACTGGAAAAGTGCGACCTGGAACGTGGATTATCGGACAACCCCCGAAAAAACCTGATATCTTGTCTGAATCCACCGTGGCAGACATCAGGATCACCCTATAAGGAACCTTGAGCAATTAAATAGTACAACAAGCACAGGTCACATACCTCAGATCGGGACGCTGTGGTAATAGAGACTTGAGTACCACAAGGAGAAAATCCGACTCGATAGTGCGTTCGTGAACTTCGTCAATGATTATGTGCTAGTTTCAAGCCGTCATACCGATCCGTCACAATAATAACAGAAGAAGTAATCCATGCTCACCGTCACCTCGTCAAATGCGGTACCCCGATCACCACGTCCAGAGCCGTTTTCTAACATTCTCAGAGCGATACCGGTAGTAATGTAGGTCAACCGTGTGCTCTTCGTAGTACTGCTTTCCAAACGGATGGCGTAACCAACGAGAGAGTTCAGAGTACCCACTGTCCCTGGGAGATCTCCTAATTCACGTGAGACCCGTTGTGCAAGTGAAACCGCAGAAATACGGCGGGGTTCTGTGCAATATATCCTGCAAGGCTGTCCACGTGACAACTGGTCTTCTAGCACAAAGGCGGGCACTTGAGTGGACTTTCCACTGCAAGATACATCAGTGACGGCTGAATGCAAATCTGTGTAACTCATGCGTACCATCCTGTCTCACCACAGAGTACAAGAACCTGAGCGTTTTCCAATGTGGTGATAATGTTTTCGCGATATTTTGCAATGGGTAGGGTGTTCCGGTGGATCTAATATATTTCATGTAACAATATTTTCACGCGTTGAGAGGACTGACCAGCATTTCCTGATAAGCGGGCCTTGACTGACGTGATCTAAGATCAGCTATGAGTTGTTCGTGATTCAAATCCATGTTCCGCGGAAGTTTCGGCAGCTGAGAGGCCCCTCTGCTCTCCGACATCGACTCACGTACTGCCTCTCTCGTCTAAATCGGGCTCAATCGTGAATAACAGGACGAAAAAGCAACTCACGGCTTGATTGGTATTGATCTTTTGGCTGAGAATGTTCCATATCTTCGCCCAAACCTCTCGATTTATACGCCCCTCCCGTAGTTTCCTGTCTGCTTCTAGCTCATCCCACAAGTCTCTGAAAACCGGAGGGAAGAGCCGAAAATATGTGCTACCAATAGGACTGTTCATCAGCCCAGCAGCAAAACCTTCCGTATGAGGGAATGAAAGCGCATGAAGAGCGACGGTAGAAATATAATGTTCTGCTTGTGACTCTTCAAAACACGCAATGTCTTCCATCTTCCACTCGTCGACCTTACGGCTGCCCCACAATACCCGAACTCCAGCGCGCTTTGCGCGGCTATGTCCAGACAGGTTGCTGAACGTTACCGTGGCATATCGATCAATCTTGGATACGTAATCCAAAAGCACGACTTGTGGTAGTTTTCCTCCACTCTGCTTGTGGAATGCCATGTCTTTGATGGAAATTAACGTTCCTCCTGGCCCTTCGAACTCGGATATAACATCTAGGATTTCAAGCAGTCCACCCGAGGACTCGTTATCCTCTTGGTCGAACAGGTCAGACTGCAGTGCTAGTTGAAGAGGTACAGTGCCAGTGATTGGAGCATCGGTAACTTGAAGGTTTTTCGACTGGATACCTTCCTGAGACCGACGCAGCTTCACCTGGAGGAGTCGGGCTTTCTCCTTTTCCAGTTCGGAGCAATACAGCTGTTCGGCATCCCTCTCGTCGAAAAAGTAGTGTGACTTCACGTTCCGTAGTCTTTCCTCCAAAAGACTTGCAATGTCTGATGTTTGTCGTTGAGACGTGTTAAGGCTCACAAGCTGCAACTTTATTCGAGCATATTCCAGGTTAGGGTCATCAAGTTCTGGAGAAATGTGCTCCGATGAGGGCCTTCGATGAGTCATCGTCCCTTCGGGAGACAGCAACTGGCCCCCATCATCAGGACCGATCGATGAGAGTGGAAGAGATGCATTCGTTCTATGTTCCGTGGAGTTTGAAGGCAGTTCGGGTAGCTTGGAAAGACCGTCTGAGACTTCCGCTGAGTAACGAGTAGATTCAAGCTCTGCAAGGTCCTATCTTCAAGATACATACTTTTTTTAAATTCAGCACCAGGGCAATGGACAAGAAGCTAACGGCATGTGAGTGAGAAAGTGCGGTTGCTGCGATTGGACTGACCCAGTCCATGGCCTCGTCAAGTTCAATACCGGACATGCTGCGCAGAGATTGCTCTACCCAATCCTCGGAAAAGCCTAGACGGCGTAAAATGCCATACGTCACTGCGAGGCGAGTCGCGGCCTTCTCTTTAGTGATCTCGATGGGTTGTCGCGCTGAGACATGGGACTGAGCCAAAGAGGATGGCTGCGAAAGAAAATGGAGGACCTCTGGATTGTTCTTCTTCGAGATGAAGACGTAGTACCTCTTCAACTAATAAGGGATCCACTTCTATGGTATTGAAACCTTCCGAAGTACGCCTATCCACGTCGATCGCCTGGGGTACATGTTTGGAGTCCCGTGGGCAAGGTCGGAACGATATGCAGAGCGCACCTTGATGGCCCTGGATAACTCTCTTTCAGTCTTCTCTTGGTATTTTTCTGCCATGATTTGCAAAAACTGTTGTTCATTCTGTTCGATATCAGGTTTCACTGAACCCAGCGAAACACTTTGAGGATCTGCCTGATCCGCCAGAATCACTGTGGTTCCGGTCACTAGGTTGTCAGAGGATTGGTCTTCGTTGGCTTGTGCATTCTCCTCTGCCTGGACGACTTTTTTGGGTATAGATGTAGTCGCGAAGCCACGGATGATGGGCTTCAAATGCGTCTTCTTTTTCTTGGGCATTGCGAATAAAACGTTGAAAGATGAGTTGAATGTGCTCCCCGCTGGCTTCTACTGTGATTTCAGAGGGGTGCGTAATGACAAATGCGGAAATGACGCACTAGCAGCACTGACAAGTGGTAAAAAAATAGAATAGGTATTAAAAACATGTACAATACAAGGCGGTACAAAATGCATGAGTACGCTACAGGTGAGTCTGCGAAACAATGCAAAACTGAACGACAAAGCGGGCAGGTCACTCAACCTGAACATCCACCCCAGACCCAATGTCGTTGACACCCTCTGCTTTCCTTTTGCCAGTAACCTTTCCTCCCGCTTTGCGAGGTCTGAGAGTCCCAGAGGAAGTCCCACCTTTACGCTTCTTCCCCCGACTTGACCCTACCATAGGACTGTCTTCCTCCCCCCTGTCCGCAGTTATGTTCCCCTGGTTGGCAAGGTGCCCAAAGAAATCATCACCCTCATCGTTCCACAAGTCCCGAACTGCGTCATTGTTGGCGCTTGCAAGCCCAGTGGCCGCCCGCTTTCCTGATCTTTTAGAGGAGAGTCCCGATCCACTTGTGTTGTCGATATTAGCCAGTTGCTCATCGTTGAGTAACAATTGAACAATCTCGCTAGGCTTCGCCACATCGGTAAAGTTTTTGTTCCCGACAACAATGTCTTGAACCTGACAGAATGCTCAGTACGGCATACAACAAGAGGCAACCCGCTCACATCTTTCTTGACACGCGCAAGCTGAATGATACGTTCATCAATCGTACCCTTCGTAATGAGGCGGTAGACTGTCACTTGGCGAGTCTGACCCAGACGGTGTGCACGATCCATAGCCTGTGCATCGTTGGACGGATTCCAATCATGGTCATAGAATATCACGGTATCCGCAGCAGTGAGATTAATGCCGAGTCCACCCGCGCGAGTGCTAAGCAGGAATACGAATATATCCGGTCTAGCGGTGAAGTTGAGCAGGCTTGTTAAACAAATATCCTGCAACCCACGGACCTTGTTTGCCAATCCATCACCATATCCCTCCGGTCTTCGAGTTTCGACGATCCATCCAGACGTAAATACTTGTATTGTCGATATATCAGATACTCTTCCATCAGATCCATCATGCGAGTCATCTGGAAGTAGACGAGAACTCGATGATCCCCTGCCTTGAGCTCTTGCAACAGCGCATCTAGGCGTGCAAGTTTAGCAGAATCATAAATGAGTCTCTTTGCTTCTGGAATCTGCATGCTAGACTGGGGTAATTGGTCGGAAGGGGCACTACAAATCAGCCCTGCAGGCGGGACTATTGGAACGAGATTGCTCAAAAGACTGCAGGCGACAGGAGACTCTTGAAGTCCACGCGGGAGGCCGTACATAGCTATGGACTCCAGTGGCGCTTCCAGAACTCGATTTTGGTTTTCGATGAAAGAGCGATTTGTACACGTCATAGATATCGGTGGAGCGACCACAGCAGGGATATACCACCTCAAGCCAGGCCGAGACAAACAAGATTCCTGCCAGGCTGAGGAGGATATTCCTTGGAAGTTGCCATTAAGGAACTGGCGGGAAAAAAGGGACAGAGATGAGGCTTCGATATCAGATACACAGCAACCAATTTCCCTGCGCAAACTGTTAGTTTTTCCCCCATTTGAAATTGATTGATAGGCTTACCTCAGAGCGCTGGAGTGTTCAACAATCTTATTTTCTTGCTGTAATTCCTCCAATCGATTGCGAATAAAGGATGACACTTGAAGGCCATGGACCTCTGCTGGAGTTCTGTTCAAAAGACGAAGAAATGCAAACGCGGGGGACTCTGTAGATAGCAGGTAAGTGCAAGTAAACCGAGAATGCTACAAGGGTAATACCTTCGACTTCGTCATACATTGATCGATATATCCAGTCCGTCGACCATATATTAAAAAGGTTGCGCACGCACAATCCACGTGAACGCGGACCGGATTCGACCGATGGAATATCAACAAGTCCACCATTCAGATAAAATAGTTCGGGGACTTGAAACTCGATTGGGTTTCGGGTTGAGTAGGGTACGAAAATAAGGTCGCCTTCGCGACCAAGTGGTCCTGACCGGCCGAACTTGGCGAACGAAAAAGGTGCGATGACATCTGCGCGTTCGAAAAGCTCTGGATGGTTGCAAACCTGTTGTCGTTGTAAGCCTGTGTAGTCTGGGAAGAACTCAAGTCGTTGACCTTGCGAAATTGCATAACTAAGTTCATCAATGAGCGAGCCGAATCGGCGTCACCAATGTTCGCCGCTTTTTCGAGAAGGTCAGCAACAGAGACATTGGCGAGAAGTGCGCGGTACAATGCCCGTTGTCTGGAGCTGAGATCTACATAGATGTCTATCTCAATCTTTCCAATGGTGACGTCAGTGAAAACGATTCCGCACCAATAGTAGACATACCTTTTCGCTTAGTTCATTCTGAACATGCCGCTTCACACGACGAAGCATGAACGGTTTCAAAATCATATGCAAGCGCCGTAACTGATGTTCGTTTAACTTGCTGCCCTTGTTTTCCGCAGCATTTTCAATGTCTTTCGAGAACCATTCATTAAATTCGTCATGAGAGTCGAAGAGGCTCGGCATAATGAAATGCAGAAGTGCCCAAAGCTCTGTTGTCGTATTCAACGCGTGGAGAGTAAACAGATTGTCAAAGGTTGACCTTGCATGGAATTTTGGATCGGAGTGCCAGTGAGGAGCAACCGATTCCTACAGTGGAAGCCTAGGAGCGTCTTCCAGCGAACGCTTGACGCATTCTTGATGTTCTGGGCTTCATCCAGAATCATATATTGCCATTTGACTCGTTGAAAGTATTGTTGGTCCTGGGTAACCTGCAAGTGTATAAGTAACACATAAGACGTCAATCTGTTCTACCGGTTCACCAGCTGATAACTCGTGATAAGGACATGAAATGGAGCATCCTTATTGTAACTGATTTCCTTTTTGCTCCAAAATTTTCGTAGGGTCGCACGATCCTTGACATTACCCCAGTAGGGCAACGCCTTGAGACTTGGAACAAACCGAGTAATCTCTTGTTGCCAGTTATGCAAGGTAGATGCAGGAGCAACGACGAGAAATGGACCCCATATATCATGCACCTCAGCGAGATAAGCAAGTAAAGAGATCGACTGCACGGTCTGGATGACAGTTTGAACGTTAGTGACATTAAAGGTGCATGTAACGTTACCTTTCCAAGACCCATCTCATCCGCGAGGATACCATTGATGCCTTGCTCATACAACGTCGCGAGCCAGTTGAGACCTTTCAGCTGATATTCCTTCAGCTGAGCCATGAGCATCCTTGGCTGCTTAATGGTTAACGGCCCAGTCAAAGAAGTAGGATTTTGGAAGTTGAGCTCGTCAGAGTCGACTACCGTGAAATTGAGCAGACGGTACATGCGGAAACGAGCTATTACTTACGGTCCATAAGGGGGGCTATAGGGGGTCTTGTTTCATCCTCTCCGTCTCGAATGTGGGCTTGAGCCTTCGCCAGCTGAAGTGCCTCGTTCGTTTTGCGTTCAAGAGCAGCTTGCGTATCAAATTGTTGGGCGCGTTGCTTGGCCAGCGCGACTGCCTCTTGGGCGTTATAACGGGCGTGACGATGAAGATTGGTTTGATCCTCTGAAGTGGATTCATTGATCTGGTCAGATATAGTGTGAAGGTATGAAAACTGACCATCATCAAAGTCAATTTCTCTAAGCGAGCCTGGATCGACGTCTGTAAGATCAGCGCCGGCAGGCGCCACCGACATTCCTGGTGTTTCCCCCTGAGCCTCGGCAGCTACGATCATGGGAGGATGAGCATTTGTATCATCCTCAGACGACTGCGGCAACGTACTCTTCAGCTTGTTGCCCACGAAATGGCTATAGAGTTCGGTCTGGCTGATTAAAAACTCGAGTTTTCGCGCTTGGCGAGCTGCTTCGCGCCTCTCTTCCTCGATCTTTGCCCGGTCAATAGCCTCTTTTTGTTCTCGTTTTCTAACATCTCTTTCTTCCCGTTCATTTTTCCTCCAGAAAACGAGCATCTCACGCATTTGACGTTTCGCCTTCGCTTGCACGTCCTTGTTAGCTTTTGCAGTGCGCGTGAACGGTCGACGGGCTTGCATGGAAGATAGCATGGCAAGTCGTTTGGCTTGACTCTGTCTGGCTTGGTAGCCCATGGCGGCATACTTGTACACCTGCCGACATATAAGAACTATGGCCCATCTAAGGCAGTGATTGTATACCTTGGCAATATCCCTTCTTGCGATGTTTGTCCAGACCTTCCTCTGCGCCTCCTCTAGGGATTTGAGACGCTTGGCCATGGCAGTGTCATCCACCTTTTTCGCTCGTCTAAGAGGTGGCACCACTTCATCGAGCTCATACACACATGTTGAAGTGGCCGTTAGAGCTGGCGATGTCGGCCTGGACGCAGATGGTGTAGCATCACCTGCGACCGAAGCGGCGGCTGAACCCAGGCCTGGATGTCCAACACCGTCTAGGTAGAGTCCATCTTGCCTCTTCCTCCCAGCGACCTTCTTGCGAGTCCTCGGAGTAAGCGACGATGTCGCAGTACTTTCAACGCTCTGTTCCCTCAGTTGGGACATCTTTCCTTTCCCTTTCGATTTGACAACTTTTGTGGGAGACAGGGAAGCTTCGTTGACTGTTCTCTCGAGCCCGTCTGCGATCGCCGTATCATGATCTACCTTCCTCTTCTTGTTGGCTGGCCTATCTTTCTTGGCGGTAGCAACCGGCACATCAAGATCACTGCTCGCATCTGACACAGCCCCGCTTGCAGGACGCTTGGGTGGATCCTTTCGTTTGGTCCGTGAGCGGGACCCAAGAAGAGATTCTTCCAGCTCTCGAGCCGCAGCTTCCGCACCGACGTTGAACGACCTACACACCGAAGTGCGATCGAATTCGTTCGAGTCGCCTGCATATTCGAAGAGGGCAGAACCTGGTGGAGGTGATGGGTGGAGGGTGGACAGAAGATCCTCGTCGACAGAAACGGGAAGTAATGGTGGGGGCGAAGGAGGGGGAGGTATTCGCGCAATACGTGTTACGTAGTGTCTCGACAGAGTGACCGCTGTAGTAGAGTTGCGCTCCTGAACAAATCGTAAGAAATGTGTCGAAAACGCTGGCATATTATTCACCAGGATGCTGGCCTCAAACCATGACTCGACCTGACGCTGTCGTTTGTGCGTTTCGAGAATATAGTCACTAAGCTCCCCGATCCATACTTCCTCACAATCTGATAGGTCGGAGGAGACCAGGTGACGGTCTTGGTCTTGGTGATGATGGTCAGTGACTGGCGGGAATACGTCGAAGCCGTCCGGAGAATTTTCTTGACGAACCGCCTTGGAACGAGGGGGATTTCTCCGGAGGCCGGGCTGGGCCGGGGGAAGGGGGGATGTTTACATTGGTCCCAAGACATGATCAGAGAGGGGGAACGTACGCGTCTCGAACTAGGAGGTTGATAGTCCGGGTCGTCATCTATTGGTTTTCTCCGTTTCTTCGAAGCGTGTTCGTTTTCTCCGTCTTTGTAATAAGCACCATGGAGTGGGTCGAGGGACTCGGGGGGGCCGGAAGGGGGTGCACCGAGGTCGCGTTGTGGGTAATAGTTTCCACCGGGACCGAGGGGAAAGATGTCGCCCTGGACATAGTTACCTGAATAAGGGTCCCAACCACCTACACCCTGATAAGGGGTTGGGTGGTAGGAGTATCGGCGAGGGGGAGGAGGGTGGTCTGGGAGGGGGCTCTGGCGGGGATGAAGAGGGGAGACGGGGACAGGATTGGAGATGGGGGACATGTCGGAGGGCGGGGCGGGGTCAACGACGGAGGTACGGTCGGGGACCGGGATGTGTACGCGGGGGGGCGGGGGAGGCGGGTCGTTGAGGATTCGACTGAGGGACATGACGGTGGAAGGAAAGAAAGAGATGGCGCGGGCACAAGGGAGGCGATGGCGGGAAACGCGCAGGCCATTTCGTTTTGTTGGATTTCGCTCGCATCAGTGCACACACCCAAATTCGGAAACTCGGTCAATCCCGGACGACTACCCAAGTCTGTAGTAGTAGTACGACCAAGTAACACTAACGCTCTTCGGGGTACAGCATCAGCTCTGGCCGCACTTTCTCGTCAAACTCTTCTGGTGTTAGATACCCGAGGGCCACCGTTGCAGCCTTCAGTGTCGTTCCCTCCTTGTGCGCCTTCTTTGCACACTTTGCCACGTCTGAAACCCGCTCGTCAGCAACGTAGAATACCCGTGCCATGGAAAGCAACACTCGCTGTCGTAGCCCAGGTGGCTATTCAGGATAGTCGCCAACATCAGGCTCTCGTTCAATAGGTGGTTGATGCGTTTCTCGTTTGCCTGGATCCCAACCACACAGTTCTTGGTGAAAGAACGTGATGCTGGGCAACATGTCAGCCACGAGTCGGCCAATGCGCGGACTTACTACGCACCGTCAGACAAGAGACGTATGCTCTGAAGCACGTTCTTGATGATGACAGGCTTGAACACGTTCAACTGGGCGACATATATCATCATTACCATCAGATTCCAACAAGTCCACGCGGAGTGTGTACCTCAAACTGTCCACTTGCCCCCGCCACGCTCACGGTAGTCTGATTACCCATAACCTGAGCTGCGACCATCGTGACTGCCTCGCATTGCGTGGGGTTAACTTTGCCGGGCATGATGCTGCTGCCGGGCTCATTTTCTGGAAGGCTCAATTCGCCGAATCCACAGCGGGGACCAGAGCCAAGAAAACGGATGTCATTGGCAATCTTCATCAGGGAACACGCAACAACGTTGAGTGCACCATGAGCCTCGACAAGCGCATCATGGCTAGCAAGGGCCTCAAACTGTTGCAACGTCAATCGGTTGTCCAGCGATCGAAAAGGTTACGCGCCTTGTTCGGTGCAGTCTTGAACTCGAGACCTGTAATCTTTGTAATTTCAGCAGCAACGTTGATGTCAAACCCTTTTCTGGTGTTCAAACCCTGCCAGATGCGTTAAAGAATGGACCAGAGCCCGACGACGGAGCACCACTCACGGTCCCGACCGCAGTTCCACCTTGCGCGAGAAGGCTTAAGCGAGGAATGACTGCTTTGACGCGCTCGATTCCGTTGTCGATCTGTTGAACGTAGCCACTGAATTCTTGTCCAAGCGTCAAGGGAGTGGCGTCCTGCGAGTGCGTAAATGCTAGTCACGGGTCTCGACCAGGTTCGACGACGATTGCGTACCTGCAGGTGCGTTCGTCCGATTTTGATGATGTCCTTGAATGCATCAGTCTTTGCTTGGAGGGCGTCTCTGAGTTCGGTGAGCGCGGGGAGTAGAGAGTGGTGTATTTCTGTCACGGCTGCGACATGCATGGCTGTCGGGAAACTACGTGATCGGATGAGTGGGAACAAGCGCATACGGGGCAGGAACTTGCGTATCGTTGCTGCTCTGGCTCATGTTGACGTGGTCATTAGGGTGGACTGGATCCTTGGAACCAAGGCGCCCGCCAAGTAACTCGATGGCACGATTAGATATGACCTTGCGACGACTGAGAAAGAAAAACGGAGTAGGTGACGTGTCTGGCGGACCTCGTTTACGTTCATGTTGCTTTGCGTACCACTCCCGGTCTGGAACACGACGAGGGGAAAGTGGTCGATGAGCTTTCCGGAAATGACCTGTGGGAGAAGGTGAGGTAGGGCCAGAGGGAAGGAAGAAGGACATGCGTCGTCTGCGGCTTTCTGTATGGCATCGCCGACTTTGGGGTCCATGCCATAGCTAACGTTGACGATGGAAGCTGCTTTTTTCAGCACACCAAAAGCTTTGATCAGGGGGGGAGGGAGTCTCTCTGCGGGGCCGCCGATGTCGAAGTTCTGAAGAGAGCTGTGGATGGAATGAGCGGGCGGGGTAGGAAGGATGGTAGAGGGGACATGCCGCTGTGTCTGGGCACCCCAGTAGCGATCTTCGGGAACCTGGAGGATGCCAAACGTGTCGCGTTCTTGTCTGTACGACTGAGGGCGAGAAGGTGAGCGCGCAGGGGACGGTGATGGAGTACTTGCCATGAGACGGGCGGAGGTGGCGAAATGCCTGAGCGGCTGGACGGAGAGGGTTATAACTGAGCTGTCACGTGTGCAGGGAATACATACCGCGGTGCTGGCAGGTCGGACGACGACGGGGAGGATGCCCATGGAGGGAAGAAATTAAGAGTGAAGGAACCTTCCGAAATTGACCGCCGTTACAATATTATAGTACCCTTTGCCGACACGCGGTGGCCCGGTCACGAGCGTCCCCGACATACGCTCGCACGACGCTTGTGACGACGAGCAGCGCGGGCCCCGTTTGAAGACGTTCAACAGCCGTCTGCACGTGATTTCTAATCTACCTTGTCCACGCCCATGTCCTCCCTCGCATCCCAGCTCGTTCTCCACCCGTACGTTTCAAAGTCGCTCAAGTACGGCGCAACCAACCTCGGTAGAGACAAGGCATGTCCTCTCTTTCCCCCTCCTCAGCGCCGTCTTACTCCCTCTCCAGTTATATCGCACCGTACAGTTCCTCGCCCGTTTCCTCGCCTGGTTCTTCTCCTCTCGCAGCAACAAGGCACAGGCCGCCCGCTGGAATGCTCTCAAGGCTCATCTCGCCCTCGCTCGAAAGCGTGAGTCTGGCCATCTCCCCCCTCCCGTCCCTAATCATCTGCAGTCATGCGTCTGGGAAAGCCTGTCGAGCACCTTCAGGCCGCCCTCCGCGCAGCACAGTCTCCCGCCGAGGTAGGCGAACAGCTGGCAATCATCGGTCGCCATGTCGCATACTTTGGCTATCTCTCCTATGATGCCATCATCTGGGTGAACCTCGTTCGATGTACTGTTGATCATGTGCTGACGCGTACCTCTTCATCACGCAGGCGAATGCAGTGAAATTCGTCAACCTCGGACCCTCTACCACTCATAGATTCGCTTCCATCTCAAATCGTTTTTGGTTGTCCGGAATTCTGTTGAGCGTCACACATAGTCTGCTCAAGGTCAAATACGTCTTCGGTACATGATGGTTCTTCACTCAACCCTCCCTTGTAGGCCGGTCGGCTTGCTCAGGAAGCCAAAAAGCTGCGTGCCACCGAAGCATGGGGCGAGAACAACCTTGGAGACGTTGCACAGCGCGAAGCGAGACAGCTTGCTCTCGAAAGGCAGGTAATTTCTTTTCACTCTGCCTCCGGGACTGATCACCGTGTAGGATGCGTTCGGATACGCGCTTCCAGTTCGTCACCGACATCTTGGACATCTGGATACCGGCATCAAACCTTGGCTTCGTTCACGTCAATGATGGTATCGTAGGCTTCGCAGGGTGCGTGATCTGCATCGACATCCGCGCGCCATTTTTGAGGCAGCGTCCACATCAGGTTCATCTCCTCCGTCATGGGAGTGTACGCTCAGTGGGTGGCGGTGAACGGTGCAAAGTAGGGATGATCGAGTATTAAAAAACCTGCGTGTCGGTCAACGATCGCTGTTTCGTGTGCCCAATGTAATCTATTCGTTCCTTCTCGACTCCGTCCAGTCCTGGGGCATTGGTGTGGTAGAACAGAGACTACCCGCCGCAATAGCTGGACCCTACGGTGGAACTACTCCCCGATCTCGCAGACGAAGGTATTCCCTGCGTACCACTTCCATGGCCTCTGGGCCAGTACTGCGGAGAATAGGAAGAGGTCATTGCCATGCCAGACGATATGTCGGCATGGAAAACATACTACTGAAGCATGCACTCTTGCAATGACCTGTACTTGTCCCTGCAAACCCAGGCGACCGAGAGCGTCCGCCCTTGCGCACATTCTGCAAATTCTGGGAGATTGCAGTCGGTAAAATGCAGTCGATCTGAGGTAGAAGTGAATGTCACCTTTGACTATTGGATCACACTCCTTTAAAGCGTGTGTCTTTGTCGTCTTTAGGAGAGTTTCCTCCTCTCTTCGAGAGAGCGCATTCATACAGACACAAGTTGTAGCCTACCGCGGGAATTAATTAGCGTGGACTTGACATACAACCTGCTGACGCGATCATCCTCCCCGTACTGCCCTAATGGTTCTCAGGTCCTCCGTTCGCCATTCTACGGTCTCTCTGACCAAAGCCCGTCGTCTGGCAACATCATCCTTTGTCCCTCCTCTCAAGGCAAAGTCCAGCTTCAGCCACCTACTGGACGATGGACCTTCTCTGGACGATTTCATATCGGGCGAGCCAGTACCAAAGGTGGTTTTGGGACATGCGAAAGGGCAAGTCCTGCAGACACCTTTCGATCCGTGTTGGCGCCGAATGACCTAGAATCCGTCTAGCCCTCGTCTTCCGGGCTTTTTAAAGACCAAGATACCATCCGGGGATTCTTTTCATAAAATCAAGAAAGACTTGAGGGGCCTTAATCTTCATACTGTGTGTGAAGAGGCTCGGTGTCCAAACATTGGGGACTGTTGGGGAGGCAAGGAGGGCGTGTCGGAGGCGGAGGGCCGACGCGCCGCCACTGCAACGATCATGGCAAGCAGGGACATAGTCCTTTTGCGCCTCTTCGCTAACTCGAGCATCAGCTGATGGGCGACACGTGCACCCGTGGATGTCGGTTTTGCTCCGTCAAGACTTCAAGAACACCACCTCCACTCGATCCTCATGAGCCCGAGCATACAGCCGAGGCTATCTCCAGATGGGGACTCGGGTATATCGTGCTGACGAGCGTGGATAGAGACGGTGAGTCATCGAATGTGGTCAACAGGGGCGTCTCGTTCACGTTCATTCTAGACCTTGTAGATGGGGGGGCTCATCACTTTGCCGAAACAATTCGAAAAATAAAGCAGAAGCGAGTTCTCTTTATCTCTTTGCCTTGTCAGGACCCATGACCCTTGAAACCGTGTCAGGGCACCGAATATCCTCGTTGAAGCATTGACCGGCGACTTTGCAGGTTCGCTAGATCATGTTTCGCTTGTCGCCAAGTCAGGCTTGGATGTCTACGCACACAATATCGAAACAGTGGAAGCTCTCACACCCTTTGTGAGAGACCGCAGGGCAACTTTCCGACAAAGTTTGATGGTATTGGAACACGCCAAAAAGGACGGTGTGCAGATAACAAAGACGAGCATCATGCTTGGTGTCGGAGAGAATGAGAGCCAAGTCATGGACGCACTCCGAGGTCAGATTTGGTTGTCTGTGGCACGATATCTCGTGATGACGTTCAACCTCATCACAGAATTGCGCAGGGTGAACGTCGATGTGGTCACTTTTGGTCAATATATGCGCCCAACAAAGCGCCACATGAAAGTTGATCGGTACGTCGAGCCTGCGGAGTTTGAGGAGTGGAAGCGGATTGCGGAGGACATGGGCTTTTTGTACGTGGCTAGTGGTCCCTTGGTTCGAAGCAGCTACAAGGTACGTCGGTCGGTGATACTTCATGTTGATCTGTACTTGACTCAATACAGGCCGGAGAGTATTTCATTGAGAATGTCCTCAAGGGTAGGGCGAAAGAAATGCGCGCGAAGAAGCTGATTGTGGATATGGCGGCTACGGCACCACAGGACTCGATATCATGAAATATTTTATGCTGGTCGCCGTTCGTTTAGCATAATGCCGGCAGTCTCCAAGCGCCCACTGTAGGAATTGGACGTAGCCAATGGTCGGCACTATAATATTAGATGTCTTACTGGTCGAGTCGCGAGTCCGAACCGGCGCCGATGCCAGAACTTGCAAGTGCGCTTGAGGCTGCCAGTAGGAGTGTTGAATGCAATATATGAGTGGAACGGGTTTCCTGCTGCCCCCTGCCACGATTTGTATCGTCCTCTGCACATTTCGTGAAAACTTTTGTGACTCGAAGGTTTCAAATGATCCGAGTCAGACGGGTTGGTTCCTGGACTCTGCCTCGAAGATTATCCGTGTTTTCTGACCAGCTTGCTGTCTTTTTTTCTTTTTCTTTTTCGCCAATCAAGGCATTGCGGTCCCTGCGCACACATTACCTAGAGGCTACAGGCGCGACCTTTTTCCGACGTTGACGTTGATATGCCACCGCGTATCAAGGGGGCTTATGTGACTTTATTGACGAATGTCAGCTACCTGCCCGGTGTGCTGGTGCTAGAGTACACCCTACGGTCTGTGGGTTCCGAGTATTCATTGGTTGTAATGGCCACTCCTGCTTTACCGCCAGAAGCTCGCAACGTCCTTGCGAGAAGAGGAATCCCGGTGATAGATATTCGGCCCCTTCACCCACCCGCAAATCTACACACTCTGTCGGTTCACGACAATAGGTTCGCAGACACCTGGTCGAAGCTGAGGTAAGGCTGTCTAATACGCTGTCTTCACACCCCTGAACGATGAGGCCAGGGTCTTCGAGTTGACAGGTTACGACGTAGGCGAAATACATGACTACAGTATACCATCCTCGTATGACCCAAATACTCCCTGATAGCGAATCGTCCTCCTCGATGCTGACATGATTGTGATGCGGAAAATGGACGAGTTAATGGATCTCCCACTCGCAAGAGACGAAATCGCGGCCACACACGTTTGTGCCTGCAACCCTCGGAGGCTGAAACACTACCCAGCCGATTGGTGAGTAGTCTTCCCGAAATCTTGGCTTGCTCACTCAACCCAAGGAAGGGTTCCAGCAAATTGTGCTTATACATCCCTGCGCCATCCCATAGGTCTGATGGCCCCCGCACAGATAACCAATATCACCCCACGACCCTACTCTCAGCTTAATTCAGGACTTGTTGTACTAAATCCTTCTGCTGAGCTGGCTCGAGCAGTCTATAACCATCTCCTCACTTCTCCACACGTTGCAACATGGTCTTTCCCGGACCAGGACCTTCTCTCGGACTTTTTCGAGGGAAAATGGAAGCCATTGCCTTGGTGCTACAATGCACTCAAGACTTTGATGACAGTCCACAGGCCAATCTGGCGGGACGAGGAAATTAGGTGCCTTCATTACATTTTTGCAGACAAACCCTGGTATGCGAGGGTGCCAAAAGGAGGAGGAGGGGAATATGATAAGTTACATCAGTGGTGGTGGGATAAGCTAGAGTTATTGGGTACAGAAATGCGGGAGAGCGAAGACTGGAATGTAGTTATGACAAACGTGGCGAGAGCTTAACCTACCCCTCGTCCACGTCCTCAATCATTTCGTCTGCAACGACCCAAGCATGACCAGTGTAGATCTCGCCGGACCCTCCGTATCATGATCTCCACGACACCAATACTTCGTCAGTTCGATATCTTGACGATCACTGCTTAGTTCTTGCGATAGAAGGACAAGCAGGCGAATACCTTTGTGTGCAGGTGCTTTCAGGAAGGGGGGTTTGATTTCTCGTACGGTAACTCAAGAGGCCAGCCTGAGCGATCATGATGCCGTTGTCAATGCAGAAACTGCGGCAAGTATTATAAGATATTGACAAATCCAGGTTGGTTCTTACCGTTCGTCGGTCGCAAAGACGCGAGCGTCTCTCTCTTTGGCCATGATTTGCATCATTTCTTGCAGCCGATGATTGCCTGTGAAATCCGCAACTATGCCCAGTGAAAGGGATCATACGACGAACTTACATCCCACACCACCTACGATGAGAACTTCGTCACTCACGACATGCGCCATAGCTCGCTCCGTGATTTCTACCAGCATTGCAAACACTGTTTCTTGAAGAGAGAAGCATAAGTCGGCAGAACTTATAAGATCTTTTTCTGTTTCGTCGGCCCTTGGACGGAAATGCTTGTCCATAGTGTACGCTTCAATTGCAGTCAATATGCCCGAAAGACTGATATCCATGCCCTTTGTTGTATATGGAAGAGGTACAAGTCGCTTTCCCCTGGATATATGAGACCAGGGAATGGAACTGTGTGCAAACAGGAACACACTTTTTCGCTTCCTGTTCGATATTATAGCCGGGGCTTGGATCATTGCTGAGGTTGATAATCCTCGCAAACCGGTCGAGGCAGTTGCCTACAGCAATGTCCAATGTTTCGCCAAAGATCCTATAGCGTTGTTGAGAATACGCTATCACTTGGGTATTACCGCCCGAGACATAAAGAACGACGGGATTCTGAGCCTGGGTGATCGCACGACCCATCTCTATGTCTGCGTGATACATACTGAAAGTATGCTCTAGCAAAGGCAGTGATAAGGACCTACGTCCAATACAGTGATTGACAGCTACGAGAGGCTTATCAAACAGAAGAGACAGCGTTCTAGCAACCAACGCGACCGATTGCAGGGGAGCACCCATACCAGGGCCTTGGGATCATGAATCGTGCCAAATGACCGGGATGCTAAGGGAGGAAGACATACCTTTGGTATAACATATGCAATCCAAATCCTCCATGCTGGTATCCGCCTTTCTGATTGCGTCCCTGATGACATCGAGAACCCATTCTCGATGGTGCTGCGCGGTGTCCCGGGGAAGGAATCCTTCACCTGGCGGTGTTATGTATGTGTGTCGTACGTTTGCGAGTACCTCTGTAGAACCGTCCACGCTGTGCTTGATGATTCCTGCGCCCAACTTGTTGGCTGAACCCTCGAGGCCAAGTGCCAGATAATGCCGGTCTGCCGTGGATCAGTTCGGCAGGACGAACACGAGAATGATGGTACCAACCAAGATCCTTGAGTACATTACGCCCACGAGCCATGATGTTGACAGATCAAGTCACAACTTTAGCACTAGGTGATCAGGCCTTGACGCGACACCGCAAAAGCGCAAGTAATCAATGTTGCTGGTACTGCTAGGCTGAATCATTCGAGAAGACGTCGTGATTTGTGGTTTCTTGACCAATGTACTACTAGTATCAGGACATGATGGAATACAAATAAGTCAGTCTCGTTTACTAGTTGTCAGCTTCAATCCTGTTGGGTCATCATAACGTCTAGTCAATAGCATCGTGTATCTAATTGTGTTCGGTCAAGACATCACGTAGGCCAGAAAGTATGCATCCGAATGAGTGTTCTATGATAAACATACTCCCGAAGTTGTCCACCAGTGGATGGACACGAGTGAGAACATGAGATGTATTTTTAAAGCATAAAGGTCAAAGGGTTCTCAAGATAGCTCTTGAATGCGGAGAGCCATCGTGCTCCTATTGCACCATCAACAGTCCGGTGGTCAGAGCTGAGAGTGACCTTCATTACGTTGACGGTCTTGAAGCCACGTTCTTCCTCGGGTGCGGGAACAAGCACGGGTTTGGTGGAACCGACGGCAAGAATGCAAGATTGAGGAGGGTTGATGATAGCAGTGAAGTGCTCGATGTCAAACATGCCAAGATTAGAAACAGTGAACGTGCCACCCTGAAAGTCGAATTAGGAAGTTGCAAGTGGGCATAAAAACAGAGTAATGACCTGGTATTCCTGCGGTGCAAGTCTGCCATCACGAGCTTTTTGCGCGAGCGCCTTGGCTTCAGCAGAAATTGATGCCAAACCCTTGGAACCAACGTCCTTGACAATAGGCGTGATTAAACCAGTAGGGGTTGCAACGGCGACCGAAATGTCTGCATTTTTGTACCTACGAGGGCCCGGTGAGCTAAATTAAGAGATGCAGAATTTTGACACGTACTGTCTGATGACGTCACCAAGCCATGCAGAGTTGGCCTCGGGGACATCCTTGAGTGCACACGCGACGGCTTTCAGAATGAAGTCGTTGACACTGAGTTTGGCAGCCTTGTCTTTGTCGTCCAAGGTCTTGTTGAACACTTGACGGAGTTTCAAGACCTTATCCATGTTGACGTCGACCGTCAGATAGTAGTGAGGGAGCTCTTGCTTGGATTGGGTGAGACGAGAGCCAATGACCTTGCGCATATTGGAGACTGGTATGTCTACGTAGTCCGAGGCAGCTGGGGTAGTATCTGGAAGAGCAGAAGAGGAGGTCGGTGCGGTGGGCTGGTACCGCTCGACATCTTCGCGGATGATGCGGCTATCAGGACCGGTACCCTTAATCTTTGCCAGTGGAACACCCCTTTCGAGCGCAATTTTTTTGGCGATTGGGGAGGCAAATATTCGGTCACCTTTTGGAATTTCGAGCTTGGTGAACTGATGCTGGGGCAGGGCAGCCGGAGCCGGAGAGGACTGAGCGGGAGATGCATGTTGAGAAGGTTGCTGCTGAGCGAGTGGGGGGGGAGAAGAGACAGCCTCAGCAACCATTTGAGCCGCCGCGGAGAGGTCGTCACCCTCCTCGGCGAAGATGGCAATTGGGGTGCCGACGAGAATGTTCTTAGAGCCGTCTGGAACCTGTGATAGAAATGAATGAAGAATGTAGGGGCAAGCGCGAGTGGCATACGATGATTTTAGCGAGGATACCGTCATCCTGAGCTTCGACGTCGATGGACGCCTTGTCGGTCTCCTGTGAAGAAGGTGAGAAGAGACGCGTATGAAAAGAGAGGGGGACGCGCACGATTTCGAGAAGCACATCGCCAACGGAAAAGGTTTCACCCTCGCTCTTCTTCCAGGAGGCAATACCGCCCTCTGTCATCGTGGGACTCATGGCGGGCATTGCGAACCTGGAGAGGGCGGCTCTGCGGGCGGAAGTGTGCAGGCCTGTGAGAAGTATTGTTTTTCTATACGAGGAGAAGGCAGAGGAGAAGACGTACGACGGGAGGCGAGGCGGGCGAGAGAGACGGACATGGTGAACGACGTCGAGACTTGGAGAGAGAAAGAGAGAGAGAGAGGGAGACAAAGTG
>JBBPKA010000166.1:0-63854 GCA_038088995.1 Guyanaporus albipodus
AATATCACAACCTTCAAATTCACTACACAACCATAATAGTCAAATTCTCAAAATACCCAATAGACTATAACATATTGAATGATAAATCCTCATTCATATATCAAATCAAATCAGAAGAAAGAAATTCAATTCAATACATATATGTCCTCAAAAAAGAAGACTTTTCCAAGCCAAAGGAGACTCTAGTGGAAGAACTCATTCCAAAGGAATACCACAAGTATCTCTACATTTTCTCAAAGAAAGAATTAAAACACATGCCCCTCAGAAAACCATGAGACCATGCCATAGATCTTAAAGATTCTTTTGAACCAAAAAAAGGTCAAATTATTCCTCTCTCTTCCAATGAACAACAAGAAGTAATCAATTTCATCAATAACCAGCTACAAAAGAGATATATCAGATCCAGTAAATCCCCACAAACATTACCAGTATTCTTTGTCCTAAAGAAAGATGAAGAAAAAAGAATGGTGCAAGATTACTGCTACCTTAACAAACATACCATCAAGAAAAACTATCCATTACCACTCATCTCCCAACTCATTGATAAGCTCAAAGATACAAAGCTTTTTATGAAAATGGACTTACATTGGGGATACAACAATGTATATATTAAAGAAGGTGACAAATAAAGGGCTGCTTTCATATGCCACAGAGGATCCTACAAACCACTCATAATGTTCTTTGAACTCTGTAACTTCCCACCAACATTTCAAATCATAATGAATGAAATATTCACAGACATGAGTGTAACAGTTGTCATCTACATGAATGACCTTATGATCTTTATAAAGACCAATGATCCACAAGAATACAACAAAGTAGTTTTTTAAGTTCTCAAACTCTTAGATGAGAATGGTCTCTTTGTCAAATCTGAAAAGTATACCTTTTGAACCAAAGAAGTCAAATTCCTTGGAATGATTGTAAATGAAAAAGGAATCAAGATGGACAACATGAAAGTGAAAGCTATCCTTGATTGGCCAATACTTTCATCTATCAAAGCCATTAGAAGTTTCCTCAGACTAGCAAACTTTTACTAAAGATTCATCAATGGATATTCAAAACTTGCAAAACCCCTCATTAATCTAACCAAAAAGAATATACCATTTATTTGGATACAAGTGCAAGAATCAGCCTTCAATAAACTCAAGAAAAGATTTACCACAGCCCTAATTCTTATATATCCAGATATAGACACACAGTTTCACCTAGAAACAGATGCTTCAGACTTTGCATTAGATGCAATACTGTCTATCCAAATAAATAATGAATGGCATCCAGTCATATTCTCCTTATATTCCTTTAACCCTATAGAATGTAACTATCCTATAGCTGACAAGAAAATGCTCAGCATCATCAGAGCATTGGAACAATGGTGACATTATCTGTTACAAATGCTACATATCTCCCTTATTTTATTTCTATTTTTCCATTATTTTTCCCTTACTTCTTCATCCATTTCCTTCAACTCAAGTTTCAACAGATCACATAACTTACACAGCCACATCACATGACAAGTCACATGATGGGCACAGGCCAGACCCATGACATCATAGCCCAAGTCCCATCAAATACAGCAAAAGACCTAGACTCTTATTTCTTATCATTTATCTATAATATCATATCTTCAATCCAGGTGCAGTCCTTATCTCAAGATATTGACTCATCAAAGCATAGCACTGACTCATCACTCAGTCAGCAACCCATAGCCCTGCTTTGTCAAGCCAATGGCATAAACTGCTCTTATTAAGCATCATATACAAGAGTTAAGTTAGTTATCTTTGACCAATAGAATATGATCCAGTTGTCTATTTACCTGCCCTCATGTAATTCAAGCTTCACTTTGGAGTTCTAATTGAATAGTATATAAGGTGGCCAAATTGGAGGTGTTTCTCACAGTCTTGTCCTCCTTGAAGTTCCTCCCACTTCCTACTAGATTATCTCCACTGTCTAAAGATATAGTGACAGATTCCCTAGACATCCTAACTCAGGTTAATGCATACTTCAGCATTCCCTGCCTATTGTCTTATTAGCAACTGACTGATATTGCCCTTGGAGTCTTGTAAGATCCAAATAGTAAATTGGCCATTTCATTATCTTAAAGGAGCATATCAAGAATTTGAAATCTGGAATAATCATGCAAACCTTCAATGGTTTATGCAACATCAAAATCTAAACTGAAGACAAGCATAATGGACCCAATATCTATCAAGATTCAATTTCAAATGGATCCATAAAGCAGGCACTCAAATAGTAAAAGCAGACACTTTGTCCAAAAAAGAAGATCATGCAGATGAAATAGATCAAGACAATTAAGGAATCCAACTCATTTCTAATTCCATGATTAAGACAGTTCAGATCACTACAAATGACTTATTTATTCTAAAAGAAGTCATAAAAGCAAAAGAATTATATTATAACAACCATAGGCTCATCACATCAGATGATTATGAACTAAAAATGGAAATCCTCTGATTATATCATAATACATCCATTGTAGGACATCCAGGATATGACAAACACTATAATTGATCCAACAATCATATACAGGGCCATAACTATCTATATTTGTAAAAGATTACATTTTATACTGTGATTGCTGCATATGATTCAAGGACTCAAACCTTGCAATACTAGGAAAATTTCAACCACTTCCAATCCCTGAAGGACCATGGCAAGACATCTCTGCAGATTTTATCACAGATTTGCCAGAATCCAATGGATATGACTTCATCTTGGTCATAGTTAACAGATTCTCTAAGAAAACAGAATTTGTGCCCTATAACAAATCTATCATAGCTCTTGAAACAGAAAAACTTTATTTGACATATATTTGAAAAACTCATGGCCTATTTCAAATAATAATCTTGGATTGTGGACCACAATTTGCATCACATGTCATAAAAGATTTGTACAAAAGACTAGAAATTATGCCAAAACTTTCCACAGCCTTTCATTTACAAACAGATGGAGAAACTGAACAAATAAATTGCAACCTTCAATAATATCTTCATATCTTCACATCAGAAAAACAACACAAATGGATTAACTGGTTACCAATTGTATAATTCTCATACAACTCAAAAAGGCAAACCTCTACACAGAAGGTGTTAAAAGTGCTAATAGTCAACAAATTGACTAATCATTAGGATAACAAACCTAATGAAGCAATTTACAATTGTTATTGATTTAAGTCATAATTGATTCAAGTCAAGTTATAATTATGACTCAACAACCACAGCCTTAAGGACAGCCTTAGTTTCTATATCAGTAAGTACTTGATTATAAATTAGACTAGAACATTCTAGATATTTAACTCATATCCTATGCTCTTTGATATTATGAGTTAGATTATTTCTTATATCTATACTATATATAAATATATATAAAGTCTACTTACCTATAAATATTAGACTAACTGTACTCTATATAGAATAAGAAGAAATACCTATCTCTTTCTTCTCACTTGATCATCTTGACTGTTTTCAAAGACAAGCTCTATTGAGATAATCCTTGCTTCCACCAAGTACTCTATGAAGACATATAAGTGAGTCTTCATTTTCAATATCCATTATTGCTATACTACACATCCCAGAAGGGGAAGTGAAATATTCCCACTCTTTCTTTAGGTTATGAGCCCTATCTAGTTGGTTAGGAGAATATATAGTCTCTTGATTTATATATACCCCTTCTTTCATGGTAACCACAGAGTGTAAGGCTCTTTTACTTGAAGCTATTGCTTGTTTCAAGCAACTCCATATTGCCTTGGATTTAATCCTAGGCTCATTCCTCTTAAACTCTTCTATAAGAGAAAGATTTCTTGCCTATCTTATATATTTTGTCTTATATGAGATATTAAATCTTACTCTTGTTTGAGATGGATGGAAGCCTATATCCATTACTAATAAAAAGAGAGGGATGGATCCTTAATCCTATCCTTATTTTTATTGATAGAGACCAACCAAGACAATTACCGATTGTCTTCCTCTTAGGAAATGAATCAAGTCCCATATCTATTGAAGAACATCATTTGGTTGGTAACATTTATCAATCCTCTTCTTTATCCTCTTTTCCATTGTCATCAAATCCTCTCCTTCTATATTTCTCTCAACTCCATCTATTTCCATCATTATTTACTCAAAGAGTCAATGAACACTTCATTAAGGTAGAAAGAGAAAGAAAGGAGTCTTGTGAGTCATCAAATCTTCATGTCACTTAATACATTGATGATCAAATGGTTGGAATACCTATAAATTCTTTATATAATTCTACTCCTGGTTTGATACATCATAGAAATAATTTATCTTCACCAGGACTAGATCCACCCTCTATATCTCCATCTCCACCATATTCACAATCTGTCATATCCCATCCTTCAACTCCATCTCCACCCCTTTTGGCCAACTCTACCCATCTCTGTTCTTCTTTATCTATTATTTCCTTGGACCTTGATCTGGAGTTCATTTTCTCTGTTTGGACATACTTCCTCTGCCACTTGAAACATCTATACTTTATTCTATACCTTTTTCTGAAATCCTATATCTTTTCCTGAAATATTTGCCAATTACATTGTCTTTTATCTCCTACACTTTGACATACTTGACATCTTTTGACATTTGTTGTTTCATATTGACTATCTACCACATGTTCACCTCTGTTTCATGTCTTTCCATGCCTTATGACTTTAGTATTTAATCTCTCACTCCTTCTATACTTTCTCCTTAGTATAAATATCAAACTAAGTCTTCCCTCCCACTTGTCTGATCTCCAATCTCCACTTCATCCCTCTGAAATACAAGGATCTGGAACTATGCAAGGGCATGGCATACAAGTCTGTGCCAACATCCTCACCCCTATATCCCTTCTCCTTGATTCTTCTGTCTGGACTTTGGTCCTTCTTTACCCTGACCTCTTTCTTTACTAGACAAACTTGTCCTTTGGTCAGACTTGACTTCAGAGGGCCTATACTTGACACAACCTCTTTCAATCCATCTCTTTATTGAAATAATATTCAATCAATATCTCCTGCTCCTATTCTTATTTCTCCTCCTTTTCTTATCTCCAGGATTATTTATCTACTGTACTTCATCTTCTCTCTAAACTTTACCTTCTCTGGCCAATCTAGATCAATTTCTTGAGGACATTCTTCAGATGGTACACAATCAACATATAGTAATGTATCCAAACTTTCCTTACTATCACAAGAGAGAAGTTGTCCTTACCAATGATCTCTTTCAAAACCAAGACCTTTAGGACTGGATCATGACCCTCAGCACTCATGAGTGGTTCATGTGGTACTATCTGGGAGTCCTTTGAGGAATGCACTCTCAAGATCCCCTCAAATAGATAATAGTATTAGAGAATATTCTGAACAACATTCTTTACCAGAATGAAGTGTACTGAAAGGATATGTACCAATAGGGGGTATTCTGATTCCTCAAACACCTCTAAAATTATTGGCACTCACATCTGAGATATGGTCTCATTGGCACAACAACTTGGGCAACACAACTCTTTTATCTCTCTCTTAAGGGAGATATCCAATATTGTCAAAGTTTCAAATTCAGTTGGACTTCAATGATTTGGAAGCCACTAGATTTCTTTCTTCACTCCTGGACTACCATTTAATTCCTCAGATGGCTTTGCTTTAATCTCCCTCTTCCAGCTCAGAAAAGAGCTCCAATACCTTTGGGCCTGACTCTACCATTATGACTATAGGTCTCCAATATATACAGGTATTATTCATGACATCAGAAGCTACTACCAGGAGCTTAGAAAAAGAGAATCTAATCTTTTCTCTATATGCAAATGGACAAGAAATGAAGTTGGCAGAGATAGCCATCTCCAATGAAAAATCTAAAAATCTAAACACTGTATTGCCACTAGTGTTCAATACTCAGCTTATTGGAGAAGAGAATATCTTCAACTACAATACTGGCAAACAATCTATTGAGATCACATACACCATCATTATTCCCTTGAAAGATATTCAGAGTTACACCAGCAAGCCCTCACCAACTCACCTGGACCTGGAACATCTCATATCTCTTCCTCAACAGAGAGTAGAGCAGGTATGTCTTTTAGAGAAAACAGTCAAGGAAATGATACTAGAGGATTTATAGGTACAAGAAGATCAGCATTGTTAAAGGAAAGTGAAAGCTCAGTGGCTAGAAGAGATCAACACAATCTACAAAGATCTAGAGATAGTGTATATAGAATAAATAGTTCTAACCCAGTTCTGACTCCAGAAACTCTGGAAGAAATATCAGACATGGAACAAGAACTGGAAAATGAAGAGATTCTCCAGCACCATTCCAGTTCCATAAATCCTATAGAAACTAGTTGCATATATCTCCACCAACATCTTCCCAATGGCCTCTAAGCATGAATCCACCTTTTCCCTTAGTAATGTCAAAATCTTTCAATGCCAACCCTCTTTATTGATTATTTCTGTCTACTTCAGCAAAAAAAAATAATATCCCTCTCCAAACCTCATATACTCTTCTCAGGACAATATAGAATTCATCAAAACAATTATCAAACTAGATTTCAAATGAAACAGTATTCAAATTTGGATATAAGAAGATATCAATGAAGCTTGTCTTGTAATCAATTCATTTATGTAGGACATGATATAGATCAAAGACTTCACTCAGATTCATCAACCAGTTATCAATCACATTTCTGATCCTACCTTTCTGCATGACATGAAAAATCCAAACCAATTCCTCAATCCATCCAATTCCAAAATTCCAAAGGTAGTTCAAGCACCTTGATTTATCATCAGCCTCCAAATTCCAATTGTAATAATGAATGAAATAACCAATCAAAATGACCAGAGTGTATGTACATGTATATGAACTGGTCATCTAACAAATGATTTCTATCTAAGTGACACAAGCCAACATGCTACACTAGTTGAGCTTGATCTCAACAGCCTTTGGGTGCAACATACTAATAGAAGAACTGGGCAATAAATATATACCACTAGATTTCCAATAGAAAAAAACACCATCCTCATTGGATCTGCATATGGTTATAAATTTATTTTTTCTATCTTTGAAGACTTTAGATGGGCCTTCTCTACTAGGATTTACCACAACACTCCACATACATTAATATATAATCAAGGCTTTGAGATCTATAACAGAGATTATATCAAATATACAACTATTTGAAAAAAAGCTGAAAATAAAGAATCTGGTATTATTCTTGAAGATATTATCTCTTCTTTTAATAATGAAAATGGTGTCCTTTTTTTTGACACCTAATTCTGAAGAATTCTATGAAATAGATAACATCTGGACAATGGCTCAAAACATTGATGAATACTACTGATCTAGGAGAGAGGAAAAACAACAAAGAGAGGTTATAGATTTTGAAGCAATTGACATCCCTACTCAAGCAGCTTGGAATAGAAAGTTTAATAGGTTGATGTGACAAAACTTCATTTCCCTCAATTCTATTTTTGACTATATGTTTAAAATCTTGGCACAATGAACTGATTTACTTTGATTCATATAGGAAAGAGACAAACATCAGCAAAGTCTAGAGTAAAGCTTGCATAGACAAATTCAACATCATGCAAGCTCCATCAATCAGTGGTGAAAAGATTACAAAGTCATCAAAGAATTCCACTCTCAACTCTAATATCTCCTTAATCAAGCAAAAGAGTCTATTGCTACTCTCTCAGCCACTAGATGAGCTATCCATCAAGAAATACAGTCAACTTCCAGAAATGTAGAGAGAAGCTATTTGACCCCAACCTGATACCTTTCTTATGAAGATATGGAACAATTGGCTGCTGCTGGTATACTTCAGTATTCCTTATGCCAAGTTACATTTCACACTCATCCATACTCATCCATACTCTAGAAAGAAGTAGAAGAGTTGACTCTTTTTCCATGCTCTTATAACTAGTGCTAAGAAAGATTAAATCCATCCTTTCCCTTCAAACATATGTTCTGAAATGGCCAACTTACTATTTGGATCTTATTAGACTCCAAAGGCAATATCAGTCAATGCTAGTAAGATAATAGGTTGGTAATGCTAAAGTATATGTTTACCTGAGTCCAGGTATCCAGAGAATCTGCCACTATATCTCTGGACAGTGGGAATTATTCAATAGGAAGTGGGAGAAACTCCAAGGAGAACAAGATTGGAGGAAATGCCTTCAGTTTGGCCACCTTATATACTATTCAATTAGAACTCCAAAGTGGAGCTTGAATTACATAAGGGCAGGTAAATAGATAACTGGATCATATCCTATTGATCAGATATAACTAACCTAATCCTTGCATATGATGCAAGATAAAAGTGGCTTATGTCATTGGCTTGACAATAACATGTTCCATCATTCATGTAGAAGGAGATTTGAAACTATGGAGTAGACATTTATTTATATCACTTGGTTTTCTTATACTAGAAGACACTTGTCCTAGATCAATATCTGGATGATATTGAGAAAAAGAAACCAATGTAACTCCTTTTGTTATTTTATCTGAAAAAGATAAACTAAAGTGGAGATCAAATAGGAAATCTTCATCCAAGAGGGTTATGCAGAGATACAAAAGGAGATACAAAAAGAAGCTTTAAAAGGTATGATTAGCCAAGAAGCCACTTTCTTCTAAATTTGGAGAAAAATTGAAGGAGCAATTGTTATGAATGCTATGTATCTCTCTTATTTTATTTCTATTTTTCCATCATTTTTCCCTCACTCCTCTCTTTATTTCCTTTAACTTGAGTCTTAATAGGTCATGTGACTTATATAGTCACATTACATGACAAATCACATGATGGGCATAGTCCAGACCCATGATGTCATCAATAACATCATAGCTCAGATCCATCAAACAGAGCCAAAGACCTAGACTCTTCTCAAATTATTCAATCTGGCAAATCCAAATTCAAAATGTCCTTATCCTTCTATCTCAATGGGATATAATCAATGAAACAGATCTATGGTCACACCAAATCTCTAATGAACTTTATATTATTTGAGAAAACAATGACCAACACGCTACTGGCTTAATAGCATGTTTCTTATCAACTAACATGCAAAATCTAGTCTCTATAAAATATAGAATAGAAACTAGGGTTGAGATAGCAATTGATGATACAAGAACTGTTGTGACCAAAGAAAAACATTCCATAGAAAAGGAACTATGGGATAAATTCAAAGAGCTATATCAACCAGAAAGTGTAGTGCATTATTTTGACATTTTTTAAGAAATACTTGCCTATTGATTCAATAAAAACAGAAATATGATATTACAAGTCATGGATTTTGAAGCCCTTATTTATAAGGGAATAAATTCAGAACTTGTGCTTTCTAATGAAGTTGCCACCATGATCATGCTAAATGCACTATCAGAATCTTTTGTTATAAACACTACATATCTTCTTTATTTTATCTCTATTTTCCCACTATTTTTCCCTTACTCCTCTCTCCATTCTCTTCAACTTGAGTTTCTACAGGTCATGTAACTTATACAGCTACATCACATGACAAGTCACATGATGGACACATCCAGACCCATGATATCATCAATGACATTATAGCCCAGACCTATCAAGCACAGCCAAAAGGCCTAGATTCTTATCCTTTATTACTTATTTATGATATCATATCCTCAACCTAGGCACAGCCCTTATCTCAAGATAATGACTTATCAAAGCACAGCACTAACTCATCACTCAGTTAGCAGTTCACAATCTTGCTTTGTCAAGCCAATGGCATAAGCCACTTTTATTACACACCATGTGCAAGGATTAGATTAGTTATCTCTGACCAATAGGATATAATCTAGTTGTCTATTTATCTACCCTCATGTAATTCAAGCTCTGCTTCAGAATTCTAATTGAATAGTATATAAGGCAGCCAAACTAGAGGCATTTCCTCCAGTTTTGTTCTTCTTGGAGTTTCTCCCATTTCCTATTGGGTAATCTCCACTATTTGGAGATATAGTGGCAGATTCTCTGGATACTTGGACTCAGATTAACACTTACTTCAGTGTTATCAGCCTATTGTCTTATCAACATTGACTGATATTGCTTTTAAAGTCTAGCAAGATCCAAATAGTAAGTTAGCTGTTTTATCTTTTGCCTCAATGTCAATTACTCTCATCCATAGTGATGCAGAGATCACTATAGAATAGGTTAGTGCCACTATACTTCAAGAAAGTAACCTATAGTGAACAATTCATCATTATGAAGGATAGATACAAGTCCATATATTTGAAAGTCACATTAAAGGACCAGCAAAAGCTAAGACTCATTGGACCAATACAATTCAAAATGCATTTTCCAATGTAAAGTGTTTTCACTATGGTAAAAATCACCCTTCTGATTACTGCTGGTTTAAAAATAAAAAACCCACTTCTTTCAACTTTCAATTAAAGAATCCTATAAAGGATAAGAAGAAAGGGAAAAATGCTAAAGCATATGAATGCCACCAGCATCAGAAAGTTGCCAAGTCTGATAAAGGCAAAGGCAAAGCTTACTTTATAGATAAGGATATAGACATTGCCTCTATGATAATAGAAGAACAAGTCCTTCAAGATCTCTCATCTAGTAATTTACTGGAGAATATCAAAGAAGAAGAATCCCTCAAATTATGGGATGGCTATCAAAAAGATGATGGCATGGGCAATAATCTAGATAGTGACATTACAATTACACCAGAAAAGTATTTCTTTTAGAACATGGAATTGGATGATGAAACTGATTCCTTTCAGTTTCAAATCCCCACTAGACCAGCTTTCCATTAAAAAAAAGTACCAGAACTGATCTATTCTAAAAAAAGAAAGGATTGAGAAAGAAAAACAAGAAGAAAACAAACTTAATATCTGAGTATTTTGGTGATACTTGGAAAAATACAGATGGCATTTGGAAAAAAAGGATTGATTACTTGAAAGCCCTATGAGAATTAGAAGAAGAAGAGAATTCTAAAGAATACTATCCTAATTATTAGGACACTTTCTATTCTTGTGATGATTATCAAAATAATGACTATGAATATGCTTATTATACTTATTATATCCAATCAATATTACTAAACAACAGATTGGACAACAAGAAAAAAAAAAGATTGAATGATTGATAGTGGTGCAACTAACCACATATCTTCTCATCTTACTGACTTTATTTTTCTTAGCAATGGAAAGAAAGTCTGTGAAGTAGCAAATGGTAATATTATAAAGATGACTAGCCCTGGCCATGTAATCTTACATTCTCATGATAGAAAACCAATTATCTTATGAGATATTTGATATTTGCCTGATTTTCCACACTAACTCCTTTTATTACCAGTATTAACCAAACTGAGATATTATGCTGAGATTAATCAAAGAGCTACCAATATTTAGAATAAACATGGTTATTTGGTGATACAGGCATCACCCTTATTACTTTATAGTGGACTTCATTGATTTCAATTTTCAAGAATTATACCATCTAAAAGTCTAACCATGTTATTGCAAGAATTGAACTCTTACTGACTATGGCATTACAGATTTACACATGCATCAATAAATGTGATATACAATGCACATAAGACATGTGAAGGAATTCCTGATCTGGATGTTCCTCAATATCAAAAAATACCATTATATTGAGGATATGCCCTTGGAAAAATGACTCAGATCTCACATCCTAAATCAGCACTTCAGAAGACTCTCTGTCTTGCCCTAGTTCATATAGATCTGTTGAAGATGCCCATTCATTCTAGATATTAGTCAAAGTGGATTATGACTTTCTTAAATGATGCTTTTCTCAAGAAGAAATCTCAGGCTTTTCAAGCTTTCCAGACCTTCCTTGCTTTATGAAAAAGGCAGACTGGCCTTTTCTTAAAGTCTCTACATTCAAATCAAGGAGAGGAATATATGGAAAATGACTTTGCATTATTCCTTACATCTCAAGAAATACAACATCAGAAAACAATTGCCTAAGAACTCCAACAAAATGGCTGAGCAGAAAGATTTAATTGAACTTTGCTAGATAAAGTGAATGCCATGATTCACCATATATATCTACCAAAATTCTTCTGGGAAGATGCTATATAGGTAGCTATATACATCTATAATTAACAATCCATGAGAAGACCAAAATGAATAACTCCAATCAAATGGAACTCATAGATTAAAAAACCTAATATTTCAAATCTCAAAGTATTTGGCTGTCAAGTCTATGTCTTTATTTATAAAGAAGATAGAAAAGACAAATTATCTCCCAAAACCAAAGAAATAATTTTTATAAGATATCCAACTGGCATTAAAGGATATTACTTCTATAATTCACAACTAAGGAAAAATGTGAAGACAAACACTGCTATCTTTAATGAATTTTCATTCTCACATTGTTCTGAAGAGCAAGACAAACCAACTCAAGTAGAAATACCAAATGATGACAACAATGACTTGAAGTTTTAAGAAAAGAATACCCCTAAGAAAGAGAATATCCAACCTCAGGAACATCAATTCATTCCAAAATTATATATCTTCTTTGAAGATCTGCATCCTGATCAAGATCCCCATCTAGAACAGCAACCAAATGAACCACCACAAGAAAATGATAAAGTTCAAATGAGATCAAATATCCCTAATCATTTCCACACTCCTCCTCAAGCTCATTATTTTCCACCTACTGCTCCACCTGCTTTACCATGCAGATCTCAAAGAGTATGCAGAGAAAGAACTCTTTCTGATAATCTCTATGGTCCTAGAAGACCAGTTGAAATTGAAAGGATGATTCAACAAGGACAAGATCTCTTATTTGTTCCAACAAATAAAACAAGACTTGAGAAAATACATTAGAATGATTAAGAACAAATTCATCAAGAAGCTCAAAATATAAGCACTCAATTCCTAAAAGCAATAATATCAATTGCATCACCAATCTTTGACATATCATGTCAATATAAATATATTACCAAACTTCCATTCAAAGATCAAAAGCAATGGTATATTGCATGTAAAGAAGAATACAAATCTTCTCAAGACAGAAGAGTATGGGATCTTACAGATCTATCCAAAGATTGTAAACCTATCTTAGAGAAATGGATCTTTGTTGAAAAAAGTGATGGCAGAAAGAAAGCTTGCTATGTTGCAAATGGATTCACTCAAATATATGGTATAGATTTTGAAGAAACCTTCTCACTAGTCACCAGATTTGAAACTGTTCAACTTTTATTAGCACTAGCTGCACTGGGAAACTGGAAAATTGAAGCCCTGGATGTTAAAACAGCATTTCTCTTTGGAGATCTGAAAGAATAGATCTATATGACACAATCTGAAGGTTTCATTCAAAAGAGCAAAGAGACCAAGATTTGCAAGTTAAAAAAGGCCATCTATGATCTTAAGTAGGCTGCACTCCAATGGAACAAAGCCATGCACAACTCTGTTATTAAAATGGGGTTTACCCAGATATACTCAGATGCCAGAGTTTATGTTTTCTTTCAAGGTTTTCACATTGTTATAATGCTTATCTATGTAGATGATGTTCTTTTTATGAACAACAACCAAACTCTATTCTTGCAAAAGAAACAAGAATTCATGACATAATGGAAAAGTAGAGATTTAGAAGAAGCCAAAGAATATCTTGGAATGTGGATCACCAGAGATAGATCCTCTCAAATCCTAAGAATAGATCAAATCAAATATGCTCAAAAGATTATTGATTATTTTGGACTACAGAATTGCAAATCAAATTACACCCCACTTCCTTCTGGCTATAATCCTCAAACCTCTATTCAAGAATCTGATCTATCACTCTGAACTCACTATCAATCAGTTATTGAATTACTCCTATATATTATGCTTGGCACAAGACCAGACCTTACTTTTTTAGTAATCAAGATATTATAATTCTCAGCTAATCCAACTGAGAAATATCTCAACCAAGCACTATATATAGTCTGGTACCTGGCAAGTACCAGAGACCTATGCTTAATCTATAAATAAAATACCAAATTAGAATTCCTTATGTATAGTGACACTGATTGGACAGGAGATATTGACACTTGATGATCAACCACTAGCTATTGTATTTTCCTAGCTGATAAAATAGTCTTATGGCTATCAAGGCAACAAAGAAAGGTCACTCTGTCCTCAACAGAAGCTAAATATGTTGGAATGACTGAAGCAGCTAAACAACTTTCTTGGATCAAGACACTCTTTAAAGAGTTAAAAAAAACACTTCTACTATTCCATATGTATATCAATAATCAAGAAGCTATTTCCTTGCTTCAAATCCAGTCCAAGAAGGAAGAACCAAATATATTGATATCCTAATGCACTATATTAGGAAATGTATCCAAGAAGGACTAATCAAGCTCTTCTATATTGGTACTGGAGAACAGAAAGCAGATATATTCACTAAGAATCTCACTTGAGATAAGTTTACAAAATGTAAGTCTCAAATAGGACTCAAAGAACTATATTTATCAAAAGTGTAGTTATATTCACCCCCATAAGAAAGTCTCTGATATTTGTTTGGTCAACTTTGCCATGGGGAAGAAGAGATATGAGTTTTGATATCCACTAAATTGCAATTTTTTCCATATTAGGAGATATTGCACTGCCACATGGTCATCTCGAGCAATAGAGAGTGTTAAAAGTGCTAATAGTCAACAAATTGACTAATCATTAGAATAACAAATCTAATAAAACAATTTACAATTGTTATTGATTTGAGTCATAATTGACTCAAGTCAAGTTATAATCATGACTCAACAACCACAGCCTTAAGGATAGCTTTAGTTGCTATATTAGTAAGCACTTGATTATGAATCAGACTAGAACATTCTAGATATCTAACTTATATCCTATGCTCTTTAATACCATGAGTCAGATTATCTCTTATATCTATACTATATATAAATATATATAAAGTCTACTTATCTATAAACACCAGACTAACTGTATCCTATATAGAATAGGAAGAAATACCTATCTCTTCCTTCTCACTTGATCATCTTGACTGTCCTCAAAGACAAGCTCTACCAAGATAATCTTTGCTTTTACCAAATGCTCTGTGAAGACATACAAGTGAGTCTCCACTTGTGATATCCATCATCACTGTACTATACATTCCAGAAGAGAGAGTGAAATATCCCCACTTTTTCTTCAGAAGGTACCTTTTGATGTCATATATTCCTACACATCTCAACTTGGATTTAAACAACATCAGTCAAAAGCACCCACTGCTGATAACTTTGTTGATAGAATCAAAGACACAGTCAAGCAAGTCAAATATAATTTGGTGAAAGCACAAACATGCATAAAAGAACAAGCAGACAAATACTACTCAATGGTACCTCAATATGCTATTGGCAATAAGGTCTGGCTTTCAATGGAAAACCTAAAGTTATCTCATGCTTCACACAAATTAATGAAATAATGGATTGGACCATATAACATTATTGATACAAAAGGAACCAATGCCTACAAACTTTGCCTTCCATCTTTAATGAAGATTTATCTAGTTGTAAATATATCATGCATCAAACCATATAAAGAACATCTCACAGAACAATCCACATTCAAACTGAGACCAGTTCTGGTCACAGAAGATCATGAAGAACAATATGAAGTTGAATTCATTGTTGACTCAAGGTTCAAGAATAAATACCTTGAATATTTAGTTCATTGGAATAGATATGAAGACAACAAATGCACATGGAAACCAGCTGCTAATCTCAAAAATGCATCTAAAGCAGTAGTAAAGTTCCACAAATCACAATCAAGTACATCTTGAAAACTTCATATGTCTAAAGCATCATTCTTCAATATCTTCTATCATTATGGAAAACCAATTCCTAAACAGTTGATACTTTCTTTCAATCACCTGGAAGTCAATCTTTAAAAAGGAGATAGTATTACAAATGCCACATATCTCCCTTATTAATTTCTATTTTCTATTATTTTTCCCTTATTCATCTCTTTATCCTCTTCAACTTGAGTTTCCATAGGTCATGTGACTTACATAGCCACATTACATGACAAGTCACATGATGGGCACATCCAGACCCATGATGTCATCAATGACATCATAGCCCAGATCCATCAAACACAGCCAATAACCTGTTATGAATGCTATATATTTCTCTTATTTTATTCTTATTTTTCCATTATTTTTCCCTTATTCCCTCATCCATTTCCTTCAATTCAAGTCTCAACAGGTCATGTGACTTACACAGCCACACCACATAACAAATCACATGATGGGCACATCCAAACCCATAATGTCATCAATAATATCATAGTCCAGATCCATCAAATATAGTCAAAGGCCTAGACTCTTATTGCTTATCTATGACATCATATCCTCAATCCAGGCACAGTCCTTATCTCAAGATATTGACTCATCAAAGCACAGCACTGACTCACCACTTAGTTAACAATCCATAGCCCTGCTTTGTCAAGTTAATGGCATAAGCCACTCTTATCAAGCATCATGTGCAAGAGTTAGGTTAGTTATCTCTGACCAATAGAATATGATCTAGTTATCTATTTACCTGCCCTTATGTAATTCAAGCTCTGCTTTGGAGTTCTAATTGAATAGTATATAAAGTGGCCAAATTAGAGATATCCTTTCTAGTCTTGTTCTCCTTGAAGTTTCTTCCACTTTCTACTAGGTTATCTCCACTATCCAGAGGTATAGTGATGGATTCCCTGGACACTCTGACTCAGATTAACATATACTTTAGCATTCTCTATCTATTGTCTTATCAGCAACCAACTAATATTGCCCTTGAAGTCTTGTAAGATCCAAGTAGTAAATTGGCCATTTCAAGGCAGCCAAACTGGAGGCATTCTCTCCAGTCTTATCCTCCTTGGAGTTTCTTCCACTTCCTACTGGGTTATTTCCACTATCCAGAGATATAGTAATAGATTTTCTAGACACTCTGACTCAGGTTAATACATACTTTAGTGTTCCCTATCTATTATCTTGTCAACAACTAACTAGTATTGCCCTTAAAGTCTTGTAAGATTCAAATAGTAAGTTGGTTGTTTTATGACCCAGACTTTTATTCCTTATCTATGACATCATATCCTCAATTCAGATATAGCTCTTATTATAAAATAGTGACTTATCAAAGCATAGCACTAATTCATCACTCAGTCAGCAACCTACAGCCCTACTTTGTCAAGTCAATGGCACAAGTCACTCTTATCTTATATTATATGCAAGGATTAGATTAGTTATCTCTAACCAATAGGATATAATCTAGTTATCTATTTACCTATCCTTATATAATTCAAGCCTTGCTTTGGAGTTCTAATTAAATGGTATATAAAGTAGCCAAACTGGAGGCATCTCTCCTGGTCTTGTCCTTTTTAGAATTTCCCCCACTTTTTATTGGATAATCCCTACTGTCTAGAGGTATAGTGGCAGATTCCCTGGATACCCAAACTCAGATTGATGCTTATTTCAGCACCACCAGTCTATTGTCTTATTAGCAAGTGACCAATATTGCCTTTGGAGTCTAGCAAGATCCAAATAGTAAATTGGCTATTTCACATGGCAAGACATCTCTACTGATTTCATCACAGATTTGCCAGAATCCAACAGATATAACTCCATCTTGATCATAGTTGACAGATTTTCAAAAGAAACAGAATTATTACCTTGCAACAAAACAATCATCATATTGGAAACAGCAAAACTCTATCTAACACACATATAAAAAATTCATAGCCTTTCCCAAATAATGATCTTAGATTTTAAATCATAATTCACATCATATATTATAAAAGATTTGTGCAAAAAGCTCAGGATTACACTAAAGCTTTCTATAACCTTTTATTCATAAACAAATGAACAAACTGACCTCCAACAATATCTTCATATTTTCACATCAGAAAAACAACACAAATGGATTAAATGGTTACCAATTGTGCATATCTTATATAATTCAAAAAGGCAAACTTCTACACAAAAGGCACCTTTTGATATTACATATTTCTATACCCCTTAACTTGGATTCAAACAACATTAGTCAAAAGCATCCACCACTGATGACTTTGTTGATCAAATCAAAGACATAGTCAAATAAATCAAACAAAATTTGGTCACAGCACAAACTTGAATGAAAGTTCAAGCAAATAAATATCACTCAAAAGCACTACAATATACTATTGGCAATAAAGTCTGGCTTTCAATCAAAAATCTAAAACTACTCCATATATCACACAAATTAACAAAATAATGGATTAGATCATATGATATCATTAATATCAAAGGACCAAATGCCTATAAGCTTCACCTTCCTTCATCAATAAAGATTTATCCAGCTGCAAACATATCATGCATTAAACCATATAAAAAACACCTTTTTGGCCAACCCACATTCAAATCTGGACTAGTTCTGGTTATGAAAGACCATGAAGAATAATATAAAGTGGAATAATTGTTGATCCAAGATTCAAAGGCAATGCCTTGAATATTTTGTCCATTAGAAAGGTTATGAAGACAACAAATGCACATGGAAACTGACTAAGAACCTCAACAACATATTAGATATAGTAGCCAAATTCCACAAGTCACATTCAAATACATCCTAATGACTTTAAATGTCCAAAGCACAATTCTTCAATATCTTCTACCATTATGAAAAATCAATTCCTAAATGGTCAATACTTCCTTTCAATTGCCTAGAAGTCAATCTTTAAGAAAAAGATAGTGTTATAAATGCTATGTATCTCTTTTATTTTACTTCCATTTTTCTACTATTTTTCCCATAATCTCCTTCTTATTCTCTTCAACTCAAGTCTCCATAGGTTACATGACATACACAGCCACATCACATGACAGGTCACATGATGGCACATCTAGATCTATGATGTCATTATGACATTATAGCCTAGACCTATCAACATAGTCAACAACCTAAACTCTTATCTTTTTATTGCTTATCTATGACATCATATCCTCAATCCTAGCACAACCCTTATCTGAAAATAGTGACTCATCAAAGTATAGCACTGACTCATTGCTCAATTAGCAATCCACAGCTCTATTTTGTCAAACCAATAGCACAAGTCATTTTTATCTTGCATTATATACAAAAGTTAGGTTAGTTATCTCTGACCAATAGAATATGATCCAGTTATCTATTACCTACCCTAATGTACTTTTAAGCTCCACCTCAAAGTTCTAATTGAATGGTATATAAGGCAGCTAAACTGGAGGTGTTTCCCCCAATCTTGTCCCCCTTAGAGTTTCTTCCACTTCCTATTGGATAATCTCCACTGTCTGGAGGTATAGTGGCAGATTTCCTGGATATCTAGACTTAGATTAACACTTACTTCAGCATCACCAACCTATTGTCTTATTCAGCATTTGACTGATATTGCCTTTGGAATCTAGCAAGATCCAAATAGTAAGTTGGCTGTTTCAGTAGTAATCATAGATGTCAATTCTGCCTACAGATGCATCTCTCCTCATTTTTGGCTTGTATGTATTTATATTGCCCATGGATATATCCATAATTGTCTTTATTGTTTAGCCTGCCACTGTGTTGAGTCATGCAAATATATATGATTGTAGATCCCTATTAGTATCCTTGAGTTCAGAGGTTTGGTCTTGCATGCTTTGCAAAGGAGCCATAGAGGGCATACTTGCATGTTCTTGGCAAGTACAAAAATGATGACAAATGGTGATTAGCAGTGAGCACTCAAGCAATGTGAAAGAGTGAGTGCAACACACATAGTAAAGGGTCACTATTTGTGCTAGCATGCATAATTGTGATGATAGACTATCATTATTGTAATCAAGTCTGTGGCCCATATGGCAACTGATCTGAGTACTAAGCCATATGAATGTCAATGCCCTTGAGCCCCTAAGTTCAACAAGTGGACATAATTGTTCTTGAAGTAGGCTAGCTGACTAGGGGGTCGTATGGGTGGGCCAAGTCGTCGGAGTTGGTGGCAAGGCACCCACCAAGTTCTTGACGTGGAAATGAACAGGCTCAAGGAATTGGTCGCGTCTATTGACTTCACCGACTCGTACCGTGCCAACAAACAGGGTCACCGCGATATCTATGGTTGCGTCTACTCACCACCACTACTACTACCGCTCACGTTCCTCATTGTCCCCTTCCACTCACAGATTACATCGAAAAACTCGACTCGCTGGACGTACCGTCCGCGGCCCCACCCTGGCTTGTGTTTTACGCTGCACGCAACATCCTCTCACCGTCGTTTATCGTCGGTCAGATCCCCGAGCTGCTCAACCTCCTCACCTCCGTCGAAACCTTCCGTCGCTTCGCCGTGCTCAAGTGCGACGAAGCGCTCGAATGGCAAACGTTTTACGAACAGGAGCAGACGTGCCACGGTCGCGCACAGGACGTGAGGCTGCTCGAGGCGAACGAAGTGCGCACGCTCCGCCGGTTCTTGGACAAGAAGGATGCGCAGCGGAGGGAGTATGTCGCGTTGACGCGGTGTCTCGTTCAGCTCGTGAGTAGGTCCCGACTCTATCTGACCCGTCGACGCGCGTCGTTGACCACAGTGGCGCGGGGTGTCAACGCAGTACATACACTACTTGTGGACGGCACCTGAATCCTGTCTACTCGCGAAGCGACTCAATGATTTCTTTCCGGGCTCGATCCAGGATGTCGACACGCCCTCCGAGCTATTCTTCCACATAGACCTCTCCGAGGACGAGAAGGCGTACTTTGCGCAGCTCAAAGCGGAGTGCCAACAATGGATGAGCCTGGTTGCAGACTGGGAGGGCAGACGAGAGGAGAGATGTCAGGACGAGGGGTGCGTTTCTTTCGGCGCTCGTTTCAGTGGGCTTGTTTCTCAATTCAATTTTGCTTTGCTCCAAGGTTGTCCAAAGAGGCCATGGACACGAGCTTTGCCGATGACTTTCAGGCTACGTTTCCGCAACCCTCAGAACTATCGGAGATGAGGCGGAATGTCGAGATATATATGAACAAGGTTGAAGACATGATACGAAAGCTCGAAGAATGGTTCCCTCCTCCGTCTGCGATGTGACCTTTGTGTGGACATTACCGGGATCTCGTTGCCGTGGTGGAACTCCTAGACGTACAAGTCGGTCTGTGCCTAGCATGACTTACCGACTGCCTAACCTTTTAATCATCAAGGCTTGGGTCGGGTACGCTATACCGCTCTTGTGCACCTCTCTTCTAGCCTCTCCGATCTGTGGTCCGTGCGAAAGACATCTATGACATCACTGGCCAGTATCGAAGAATCTGGAATGGCCTCTCAATGAACAGGTTTGAGGTTCATCGGGTGGGATGTAGGTGGTATCATCTTGAACATACGCATACTTTGTGTCCTAGGTGTTGTTTTTTCCGCGCAATTGATAGTCTGGATGTGGATCTCTTTGGGAGTCGACTCGTTTTAGCATGTCCATGCCCGTCCCAGCGGTGAAGCACGCGGCGTTCCCAACACCCGGGTTAAGTCCAGGGCCATATCAGAGACCAACAGGTTTGGAACATGTAACATCACTGCGGTGGACAATCTCTGTCGTTACTGATACCCGCAAGATAATTGAAGCATGCAATCGACAACGTTGACCGTCATGGTATCACATATTTAAGTATTGGGATGCACGTCTATTGCTCACATTACATACAGAGGGTGCACATTTATCCATGGTGGAATGCTCATGGAGTTCGAAGCTGTTGACCATCTCATCGGATCTAACCTGAACAAGGGGTGTTACTCACCTTCTACAACATCAGTCCTATACCCATTGGACACAGCACTGTGTCAATAACTCTGCAATTCATATGCCCTGACTTGCTTCTGCCAACACAAACTCCTCACACTCAATTCTACTCTTTTTGATATCCACCAAGTATAGAAAGATGGTGCTGAACAAGCCCCTGCTAGGCTATTAGAATCACAAACCCAGAAATATATGACATGGAACATACAAGCCAAAAAGAAATGCAAATGGCATGTTGTTATTTCCTGATGCAGTGATTATAGCAGATGATACCAGGGGACCAATAAATGCAGACGTTTTTCCAATCTGTGAGGTGAGAGCAAGAACATCATGTCAAGTTCTTGAATGTTCAGGGTGACATACCACTGAGAATAGTGCAAAGAAGAGGAACCTGTGATATGTACATCAATGCCAGTTATATATATGAAGTAGAAATATGTCCAACACATACATTTGTGAAAGAGGTGATACTTCACTAATCATGGTCTGACTATATGCATACCATGGGCAAACTAAAAGACCATAAACCACTTGGTATAACCTGCATAAAATCATCAGATGAATATTATATATACATAGTCAATGGCTCTTACCATATTTCCCAAACATGCTTGTATCCAAACTTATTGGTATGCACTCCTATGAGGCCCCAAACACACAGGATCTAAGTCCAATGAGTGAGGCTTGATTATAGGTAGGAAATTTGGCATACCAATATCCAAAAGGAAATGAAAACAACCATCTATGGAGCCTTATAGCAAAGCTGAAACCCAGGAAGCAGTTGATTTACCTGCTTGGTTGGTATCTTAAACCTCTTCTGAACCAGCCAAAATGCACTGGAAGTGTAGAGTATTCTGAATTTGGTGTTAGGAAGTGCAAAGAAAATTACCTACTAGATTCCAAGTGCTTGGGCCACAAGTCCAACAGTCAACAGAAGTGTCAGTTCAAAAGTGGAATATGCAACAATACTGCTCATTTTTAGATGAACCACCATATGTGCAGACTATAACACACCTATTTTGCAGAGTGGCAACAACAGTGCTACAAAGAACAGGTGAATAAACTTTGGCCCCATAAGTTATTCAGTCACATACACTGTAGTATTGAAAACATCCCCCCTGGATGAATATGCAAGTTGGTCATACTGATCAGGGAGGGTCTTCAGAGAAACGAGATACATACATCAAGAAGTAAAAGATCAGGTATAGGAAAGTTTGTTTGAGCCGCATGCATTCTCGGATGGCGACATACGTCTGTCTGAATCCAATTGTCAGAAAAGAACTTCCCGAAGGAATCGGCAATCCAGGTCGACGCTTCTCCAGGATGAACCAAGGCAAGGCACAGACCACTAAATTGGTATATACATATCATCAGTACTCCGCGCTGAAAAAAAAGGGTGAATACTAACGCCAGACAGCGCCAGAAAACGCTATGATCGCACTGAATGCTTTCGTGTTGTTCACTGTGCTCTCCGTAGCTTTCATTCCCTCGAGAATACCTAACATGATGAGAAGGATGACGACTTCTCCGGCGGAGCAAACAGCAAATGAGACGTTGGAAACTCTATTTCTGGACAGGGACTCAAAAGCGGCATGCTCGTCCGCGCTAGAAACGTAGATGAGAGAACGAATACAATCTTCTGAGACGTCCGCGCGTACCTCTTCGTTCCCTTCTCGACCTCTCTGGCGGACTCCTGCACTTCGGGGAGATGACGGGTCAAGCCTGGGAACGCGGCCGTCCAGAAGGTGAGGGCACCCTGCTTCGACGTCAGACGAACGGGACGAGTGCGCACTCGAACGTGTATATACCTGGTAGGTTATCACTGATGGCAGAAGGGTGAGCGGTCGATCGCACCACGTCGGGAACGGACCCACAGCCTAAAACATAGAGGGCGACGCCCGCCTGCCATTTGGATGGGTCTTCAACGCCAAGCCACGCAAAGGAGACCGCAACCGCGACGAGTGTGAATATGATCGTGATGTTGGGCCTAGAGATCGAGCGTCAGACGTTTCGCGCGCGATGAGGACGACGCCGAATCACCTCCATTCGCCATAGTCCGCCCAAGCCCCGACGACGAGAAGCAAGACCGCTTGGATGGCAAAGCTGATGCCGTTCGTGAGGAGAACGATTGAGTTGACTGTGAAGTGGTTCAATGATATCCCAGGCCGTTCACGATCGCGGTACGGCGATGCGCACCGTCTCTGATCTGTCCAAGGTATGGGAGCACGCAACCCGTGTTGCTGCCACACGGCGCAGAATATGGAGGATGCGCGGGATCGTAGCCTGCGAGAGAAAGCAAATTCTGGAACTGAGAGGGACCAAAGTTGAAGCCTGATAAGCCGTTATTTCCCTAAAGTCTCGTTCAGCTGCTGGCACTAGCACGTCGATAACAGCGTGGTAAAGTTTTTGATAACGCGGGAGGCACGTACGACATAGTAGAGATAGAAAGCCCAAAGCTCTTTGCGGTGCGTAGTCCAGGGCGCGTCTGTGTCCTCAGACTGGGCTGGCGCCTGAGCAGTAGGGGAGGGCTCATCCGAGAAGTCAATCCCATTCTTGGGAGCTTCGAGGGCGGAAGGGTCGAGTCGCAAGCTACTCTTCGACGTGCTCATGGCTGTTGAGATGAACCCCAGGAAACCGAGTAACACTCTTTCTGGGAATTCATGCTTCAATAATAAATAGAATCGAGATTCATATGACGGAGCTGCCAACGCGGTCCGCGTGCAACCCAAATCTACCCTGAGATGCCACATCAGCAACTAAGCAACTCAACGCACTCGTGCTCACTCTAGCAAGACCTTGCATCTCTGAGTCGAGGCTTGTAAGTACCAGGAAAGACTCGCACGTTTGTACCAACCCTTGCAACCGCTAGCAATATCTTGTACTACTGCTAATCATGAAGGATGCAACGTCGTGCTGAGAGAATAGTGGTGCCGCCACTTTTCTGCCACTGTCTTGTCGCTTGTCCCTGACTGATGGTCCACTTCCTTTGAAACACCCGCTCAAAGGCCCGCTATCAACTGGGTGTATGACTAACAAGAATCTCCAACACCCGCACTCCCAACCATGTGTATCCATTCCAAGACCCCCAAATCACGAATTCACTACCCTGGATGTTGCTGTCATCCATACATCTTACTGTATCTGTGTGCTGTAACAATGTTTGATTAGTACAGTGCAGAATTCTCCCTGTATGCAGACCAGATGAATCAGACAATGTTCAGCGTCAGTCATGACTTATCAGTTGATATCGAGCATCATGTACGTTGACATTGCACATTGAAAGACGCTTATCTATAGTAGCGAAAACAGCCATTCGGCGTCTGGGACCGGCGCTCAAAACTCACGTCCAGCCGCTGATTTCGAGCACGGGAAGCTAGTATCAAACCACCTCTAAGGCGCTAGTTACCACCAGCTTTACTTCCGTCAGTGAGAACTCGCATTCGCCAACGGGCCCCGCATACACTACAAAATACGCCTCGAGTGCGTTCCACTCAAGGTAACCGGGCAACGCATCGTGAGCCATGGATGCCAATATCGTACTATGTGCCCCAAATCTCAACGTTCAGCCCTGCCGTGCAGCATTCAGCTTCCTAGAGAACGCTTCCCGACACTGATAGTGCGTTACTTCACCCCTTTCGTCGTTCATCAGCCTGGACTGTAAAAAAGGAAAAGAAGAGTGAACAAAGCGTTACCGGGGTGCATGTACCGCAATGACGCTATTCCCCAACCGCTTATGACACTGAGGACATCTAGGGGTCAAGAGGGAACAACAATTCAAAAGATCAGCAGAACGTGAAAAACTTCAACGCACATTCGACTGTCCGTCACCTTCACTCGCCTTGACTCAAGTATCATCAACTGCCTCTCCGTGTCTTCCTTCCTTCCCAAGTTTACCTCCCGTACGACGCAAGTATCGAAAATGGGTGCACGAAGTGATTGCACTAAAAATGGTCGTACATCGTGAGCGCTCACAAGCGGTGGGAGGAGCTGAAGAGTCTCAATGGGATCGAGGCGGGAACTATATCGCGCGATGAGGGACAGAGCAGGGGAAAGCAAATTGGGTGGGTTGGGGATAGTTGGTCGGAGGTATAGTTTGAGCAGGGTGAGGAAGATCGAAGAGGGTGTCGGAATGGGGCTCGAAATCCGTTTGCAATGTCTGCAAGTAGTGCAGGGTGAAATCATCAGAAACCAGGTCAAGTCAAGCAAGCTCACTCTTCGGCTTTCGTATAGTCTCCTAACTTGTAGACGTACAACTCGAGTGCATGCTCGTGTCTGCCCATGCGACCCAGTAAGATTGCACGCGCTTCATAAAGGTCTACAATGGAGCGGTTAGGTTGCACGATGACCCGCTAGTGATCTTGCCGACCTTCAGAGAGCAGTCCATATAGCCGGTCAGGTTGATAATGTCCCGTCGTATCGATAAACTTCAAAAGCTTCGCATAAACCTCTGCATATTTGTCTAACCCAGCCAAGACACCAGATAATCAAGGGATTGCCACATATACGCAGAAGAAATGACCTACCATCGTCTCCCTTTCCCTTCGCAGCCATCGTGATCCCGAGATACAGTTTCGCCAATCGATCATGAAAGCCAGCGCTCTCCTCCTCCTTTTCGTCGATGAGATATTCCAGGTATCGCGTTGCCAGCTGAGGGTCAAATCTTTCGAGGTAATTTGTAACCGGGCTGCGAGGAAGCTCGACGTCATCCGAAGTAAAAATCTGATATGAACCACCTGCTGTGAACCTTGCATCACAAAAAGGGGTATGCGTGAGCGACTAACCTGGAAAGCCATGTCCTGATCTTGCTCGAACACCCATCGAGCAGACTCAAAAATCTGGTCCAAGTATTCCGGACCTAGCTTCTGTAGATACGAAATGGAGGGGCCGAGCTTGTTCCTCATCTCGTCTTCTCTCTCACTGAGCCTGTTGAACGTGTAAAAATATCCACAGATCGAGAAACCTAGATGCATACTGTTGGAGTAACTTGAGGGCCTTGGCATGCATCTTCCTCCCGTTATAAAGGAATATAAGCTCCGCGTATTTCTGTACTCCAAGAGAACGTTTATGAGTCCCCCTTCTCCTGGGTGGCGCATTGCAAAGAGAACGCTTCCGACGCCTCTCCCACTTTGGCAAGCACAAGGGAACACAATATCACACTCACCTCTCTCGCCCTCAACTCCTCTTCTACTTCTTCCACTTCACACCAATTTGGTAGCCGACAAAGTGGGCCCAACATACTCGGTCTCCCAACCAAATAACTCTTGAACAACGCCGTATCAACGATCTGCGCTCTCTTGACCAGCTCATCTTGTGTTAGCTCTGTAAGTGCGACGCCAGACGGTAGAGTGTAAAGAGAGGCTGGTGAGGTAGATGACAGGGTTGGGAATAGGTGTGACTGGGAGGGGGTAATGTGATGAGAGGCGAGTGCGCCGGCGAGCTTAGGCCGAAGGGAAGTCAAGTACCGCCAGAGGGTCTCCAAAGAACGCGTGGCATCATCTATCAGAAAGGCATCCATTCCGGCGAGTAAACATCATTCGCTGACACAACTCGACGCAGTAAAACAACACGCACCGACAAGCTTCGCCTTTTTCTTTGCGATCAACGAAGCAAGATCCTCTTCTTTGGCCACCGCCGCAGGCAATAAGGCACCAAAGCTCGTCTTTGACCGTGCCCTTATGGAGCCTGCAGGTGATGGTGACCTCGAAATGGTCAGAGGAAGTTTATCTTTGCTAGCTGCGGCACTGTCCTTATTTCCCCCTTCGCTCGACTTCGTGGACATCGCATCCTCAGCACCACCGTCTCCACTAGATTGCTCCTTTACTTGCGCAACCGGGCCCCCAAACAATGCTATCCATTCCTCTTGTTTAACTGCCAGACGTCCAGCCACCTTGTCAGGGTACAATGCAACAACCTTTGCAGGATTAACATCGAGATCTAAGAAGGTATTTATCGCATCGTCATATTTCCCTGACCGAAATTGCGAAACAGCGTTGAGTACGAGAATAAGAGTCCGTTTGGGGCTAGGATGCGAGCCATAGATGCGGTCTTGTAGGGCCAGCGCCTCAGTGTAGGATGCCCGCGATATCAATTCCTCGATCTGGACATCCCAATCGCGCATAGAAAACTTCCAAATGCTGGATCCCTCCGTTGTTGCAAGCGTCCGATCCAAAGGGGTAGAGATGAGATAGAGATGAGAAGGGATCTTGGATGGTGATACAGTGGTTGTGCTGGAACGAGTAAGCGTGACAGTGGTAAGCAGCCGTAAGGATGAGCTCGCAATGTTCACAGCAGATGCATTCGTGCTATCCGATGAGGTAGAGACTTGAGGGAAAGGGAAGGCGACAGTCTGTACGGGAAGCATATTGATAGATGAAATGATTTGAATGACTGGAGTCTGGAAAAAGGGTGATTGCGTTTGTGCTTGGCTTGCTCCTTGCGGTAGCGATGAAGAAAGTTGGGGGAGTGAAGTGTTGCTCAAGGTATTAGAAGAATCCACAGTAATAGGTACAGTACCAGCAGGGAGGATTGAAAATATATACGGGTTCACGAAAGCTAAAGGTGTTCAATAATGACAATGAGACAGTACATTCTATACACGAAGAACAATAAACTTACCGATCTCTTCAGGTTGACTCGGCCAGTTGATGCTGTCGCCTCTCGTCTTGGCATCAATATCAATGACAAACCCCTGGTCTAAAAAGAACCCTGTCAATCATGGTCCTGACGATATAAACGACTAGACTCACTCTCTTTGACGACAACTGCCTCCCTTTCGCCGACCCTTGCCAGACCGGGTTTTGTAGCTTTGCCGCCTAGACCAAGGCTCATGTAACTTGACAGACCAGACAATGTCCCCATTCCTAGGCCCGATGATGAGGGAGCAGTAGGCACGGGTGCAGGCAACGTGATATCAACAACCGTCGAGGTCTCCAACGAAAAGATGGCATATTCAGTGGGAGTGTATGCGAAGCATACATGCAACGAGTCCAAGAATGCTAGTGCACGAGGAGAGTGAGGGAGTGGCGTTTCCTAATGAACGAACGACAATCAGAGCCACAGGATGAAGAAGAGCCGAGACGAGTAAGATGGCGGCCAGAAGGATTGACTCACCTTGACCTCCTGAGCTCCCCCGTCTCTCCAGGTATAGACGACCACCTTGCGACGACACCCCACAACGAGAGTCGTCACCGTGATTAGGACTGGGATCGGCTCCGTCTCCACTTCACTTGAGAACCCTCCAGGTGAGGGAGAACCGGAGGAATTGGGACTCTGAGCTCTAGAAGCGTTGTGTACGCTGGAGTGTACGGCGAACGACAGGGCAGTCTTTGCCTGAGTAAGCTTCGTAGGCGGCGCAAAAGAAGGAAGGGGGTACAACGCTGGGAGAGTTTCTGGGAAGGAATTGATATAGACGAGCGGGGACGACGAATGACACACGAACCAGTGAGAACCACGAGCGAGTTTATGCCTTTGATATACCCCAACTGATCAATGGCTTTCCTAGATATCCCAATCTTCGTCTCGACTAGCGTAGCTGTTGGGCTCACTCCTTCGGCTAAGCACCGCGCATGATTGAACGCGAGTGAGGGGGGATGTGGAGGGGGATGATAAGAACGCACCGGCGTCTGTCCCTTCATTCAAGTCGTAAATGTGTATGTTGCCCGTCGCCGTGCCAATATACAGCCTATCTCCTTGGAAGCTCGTCAGAGGTCGCGTGCGTGGCTCATGGTTAGCAAGACTCACCCTGGACAAGCAACGACTCAGGTCGTTCCTTGAAACCACTCAGCACCCTTGTCGGCGCGTTAAACGGGGCCATGTGTGTTCACAGAGACGTTCGGGCGTTGTCGACAAGGGGAAGCACGGACCCGGTAATGTGAACAACCCGACGGCGCTCGCACTAATCCAACGCAGACACAGCCACCACTCGGGGTAGACACAATTCAAGTATTAGTCCGTACAAGTACTATGACCGGTAAATTCCATGGGTACGGCCCCCCCGCCCGACTCATATTGTCTACAGGGCAAGCTGCAAGCAGAGTCCATAAGTCACACGACTCCGATCAGCGCGATGAAATAGAACTCACCAGGGCAAGATGACCTCCAACAACAGGGCGCGCGCTGAAGCCATCAACCACCCCACTCACAGTATCGTACCAATCACTCAGTGGCACGTTGTTTTTGCCGTCGGTAGCATACTTATACACCGAGTCGATGAAGAAGTCTCTGACAGTAGTATTCGTCACAAAGGCAGCCGTCCATATTTGCCAGTCAGACTTGGTGTAGGTGTGTCTGTCGCGCGCGTCACGTAAATATTGACCGGAAGAGCCATACATAATTTTAACCCACCTGGTGTCTAAAGGAATGCCATATACATCTAAATAAATCGCTCAGCTAACAATCCCACGAGTGGCGGAAACCTAGACTCACTAACGACAGTGGTGTACCAGGCGGTCTCTAATCATCAAAAATAAACTTATCGGCGTGACAGGGCTCTCACAGAGAGAATGATCTTACGCATATCATAGACAGATTGTGGGAACACATTCGTACCGAGGAGCTTGTCAGCGTACAGGTTATATGACAAGCCCCAACTATATTCAGTTAGCATGCACTCAGAGACGAGCGCGGAGAACAAACCTGCTGTCGTTTCCATACGACAAGTCCAAGTGTTGACCGTTCTTGGCAGTGGCATAGTTCAGAATTTGTGGTATGTAGTTGGTCACGATAGACTAAGAAATGATCAGTGAGATCTCGTGTCGTCTGATACACTTACGCTATAGTTTTGTTGGTCGGCGATGTTTCCAAGTATGCCAGATATCTCGGACATGGCTTGGATACCAACAGCACCCTTTATAGCGAGGTTTGTCTGGTTGGCGAGCGGACCAGCAAAGTCGTCCGTGCTGATCTGGTTAGCAGGGATAAGAGCCTCCGCAACGAGGTAAGCAGTCCACTGATTGAGCAAATTTTCCTGAACATAGTTAGATAGATGAAAGAATCGAGCTCAAGTGAGTGCTTACGTATCTTGTGATGATCGAAGTGTCTCCTGTTTTCTGGGTGTAACTTAAGGTCATGATAAGCATGTTTCCACATTCTGTTTCGTGTGAGTGGTCGAAATTGAAAGTACACATTTGTTCTACCTTCGAGTGGCATGGCTTCTGCGTTACCATTGTTATGCCCGATAGCTCTGGGATAATTAGAACCTGATCAACATGAGAACAGGACACCATTTCAAAAGGAAAAGCCTCACCAAGGTCGTGTACTGCATACGTTGCCGGCCACTGCCCTGTGGCTTGATATTCGAAGAGACCAAGGAGGAGATATTTGCCCAGTATAGGGTTGGTATAGAGCAGGATAGGCCAAGCCGGCGTGATTACATCGACGGTATTTACATTCTGATAACAGAACATAAGTCAGAAAATGCAGCCGAACGTAAAATAGAGACAAAGCTTAGACGTACACCATCACTGGATATTTCTATCCTCGGGTAAGTCAAAAGTTTAAGGTAGCCCTGGATGCAACATACCCTTCAAAAACATCAGGACATCACTAGTATTCCATGAACCGTCCTTGCTTTGCGAAATTGTGAGCTCCATGGCACCAAATGCCTGTCGGATGGACAGCTGAACAATTCCAGTATAATTGCTAGAGATGGCGGAGGCGTCGCTCTCGACTTTATTATCAAAGTCTTGTGCTCTCAGCAACGCATTTGGATAGTCTTCAAGGAATGTCTCAATCTGCCCGTGGTTAAATAATTAGCTGATGAAGATCGTCGGGTGATGCTAGATTCATATACCATTTGCTCAACGCCGTATGGGTTGGCACTCCATGCGTAAAGACTTCTAGCTTGATATGCACCTCCGGCAATGATGTACTCGACCGCTGGATCTCGCACATGACCAATAGTGAAGACGACAGTATCGCTGATGCCAGAGATTGTGCCAAGATCCTGAGCAAAAGCGAACACTGGCCAGTCATTACGAATAGCACGGAAGTTGGTGTCGAATGTATTCGCAAGAACCCCGTGGTTTATAAATTGAGCGCGCACGACAATATCCTGACCTGTTTGATAGGTCGTTGCAGTTCCGTTCTGGTGCAAATGATTAGGCCGTCACGGCACTGAGAGGAATCAACTCGCGTACGTTTGTCGTAGAATAATAAGCAGCACCCTCTGTGTGGTATCATAGTTAGCTCAACATGTCCCATACGAAAAGCCAAGATAACGAACTCACGTAAGATGAAGTCATTGTACTCGGTGTAATTTTGCTGTGCTTCGAGCGCAACTTGGTGAGTAAAGACTGGTCCAGTTACGCTGCTCTGCCAAAAAACGGTCTGTTGGCTATCACTTGCACAAACCCATTCACCGCTGATGTCAGTGTAGACGCTAACATTGTGTTCTGCGCCATCTGTTGGAATAGCCTGCACTGTAAGGTACGAAAACGGCGTAGATTGTTTCACGAGGTCTGATGGCTGGTATCAAGATGGTTACGGACATGAATAGATCTAAGATGTTGTGAGTTCGTACCTCAACGGGGCTGACAAAGCTAAGAACAACATCAACCGGTCCAGCGCTCAGGTTAAAAAAGGTAGAGGTAGCGGTGAACTAAAACAATGGTGAGAAAAACCAACTACAAGTAAAGATCCGAGAGCTACCTGCATGCTCTGTTGCGTCGCAAGCATTGGTGAGGTGCCAGAGACGACAGGATCCCCAAGGATGATGTACGCCGTTCCATCGACTTTGATGTAACCAGCCCATCCGAGATTCTAGTCAGATTAGATCAAATCAAGCCATAGCATACACGCGAACGTACTCCGGAAGCCCAGAACTGAGGCCAAGCCTTGTTGATCGCAGCACCACCACTACCTTGTGGAAGCCATGCAGACAAGTACGGTGTCCTCACTGCCAAAGGGATGGAGGCAGGATTGAACGGCGTCGTAGTCCATGAAGCCGCTAAGGCTACTGTGGCTTGCGTAAGCACTGACGCAGACACTAAGGGGAATAAAAAGTCCATCAGCATCACGGGAGATGGACTCGGGCACTGGCAGTTCGTCAGATGTTTCAACGGTTTATATTCTCCCATGCCAAACCTGTCTTCCCCAGACACGAATAGTGTGAGAAGCGCCCGAGGCAGTCCATCTGTGATCACAACAGGGTGACGAAACAGTGATATTGATGTTTAAACGTCACGAGGGCTGTGGGTCAAAGATCTCCTGGGATAATGAAGTGCCATTGAAAGTCCTGATAGACTGTATAGCCAACGAGTGATGAAAAAGGCCACTCCTGACTGAAACTCGGCAGTCGCTAGAAATTCTGACTCCAATCATAAAAGGCGCGGAAAGTGACAACCCACCTCAGCCCATGTCTGTGGAGCAAGCTGATACACAACATCAGCATCGGCCTCCGCGAATGTAGTCGCGTGATGCGCCACACCTCGCTATGTCCGGTGCTATTTAGGAACCAACTTTTACCCGATCCCGGGTACGTGGATGGCTAAGCATTGTTCGTCGACCTCACTTTAATTTTCACGCAAGCAGTACAGTAGCGCTCGTACACCCTGATTTCTTGGTTCTTGTCTTCTTCGCTCGACGACCCCGGGCCTCGAGGTTCCGTAGTGGGCTCATTACCAGCCCTAAATATGTTGACCAGGCGTCAAACGAAGTGTCCCCCCCAAAAAAGTCAACCCATGGTTGGGATCGCTACATCAGAGGCCACGTAAACAGGCCGCTGGAGGGCTACACGTTCGGCACGCACTACCCAGTGATTTCTCTTTCATTCTCAATACCGCTTGCCACTTTGACAGCTGAAAGCCCTGTCCGCTCGAGTCCTTGTTTGTTTTCGGTTCCTATTTGATGCAGCTCTGAGCCAAAAAAAAAAAAAAAGTACCCTAAGTCAACGTCGGTCAGAGAATCAATCCCGGCGCGGACTTGTCGCACGTCGAGCAAGCGGAAGGGTCCAAATTAAACATGACTGAGCCGGCTACTGGCGTTGTCAAGCACTTTGACTGGTCGATTGCGGTCACATCACGTGCACGACCAAAGCTCAGTTGTCAAAAAGAGTTTGTCAGTTGAGAGCAGAATAGCAAATCAAAATCTGTCGTGTTTCCGCAGTTTCCGCAGGCCCTTTAATACCCCCAAACTGGTTGTGTCGGTGATAAGGCACGAGTCAAATTTGAGAACCTATACCAAAATACATCGTGTCTTCAGCACCATACTTCATTGCTCAACCTGCAACCCAAGAAAATATACACCAAAATATACACCCGGATGTGCACCCTTGCTCCATCAGCCTTCTACCCAACGACTCTAGTGAAACGAGTGTCGTATGTACCTGCAAAGTCGATCAATGAGTGAACCATGGACGTACCAGTCAGGATATCAGCCTAGTACGTATTCAGACCGTATTCCGTCTTGATGATGTCGGCAGCTTCTCGAACCCTCAGCATGTGCGCGTCTCGACATCAAATAACATCCCTCGCTCACCTTGCTCAGCAATAGCATAAACAAGGCCTGACAGGGTGAGCACGTTACTGAGGACACTTTCACGTATCAAAAGGCCAGACGCACTCTGAGTGTGGCTCCCGACATGGAGGGGAACGATGGACAAGTCGACCACGCGGAGGTTGGACGTTCCGTACACCTGCACAGCGGTCAGTCATCGTGTTGTAGATATTTAGCGCTGAGCTCGCCCTGAGTTCAGAGTCGACCACCCCACCGTCCTCCAGAGGGAGCATCGAACATGTCCCGATTGTGTCTATAGCCCGTGGTCAATCCACCGGATGTATCTGACGACGATGTGCACGCACGGAACGTAGTTCCAATTTCCGCCTTCAGCCACTCTGCATTTATTTTTCAAGTCACTCATCGCGGTGCTAGTAGAACAATGGCCCATACCTGCGATGTCATCATCGCTCTTCACGTCAGGACCTGGACGAATATCGTTTTCTGTCGCAGACGTTCAGTACAGATTCTCTGGGGATTCGCGTACGTTACCATCAAGGATATCGTCCAGCGGTGCCGTCTTGGCGAGTCTCCTGACGAACTTGACGAGCTCGACCATCGAGGCGAGGTCTGCGGATTCACAAAGTCAGCATGTAGGTCGCTGAGCACAAAGAAGGCTACCCACCGTATCGTTGCTCGAATACGTGCGGGTCTATAACGGGATCTCCTGTAGGATCAGTAGGATCAACATGCTGATCAACCGTTAGCGAAAGCCAAACCTCAGCGCGTAGAGAAACCACATACGATCATACCCCTCGAAAACGGGGCATTAAGCGCAACAGCAAACGATACATGCATTTCCGCCTGGCCTATTATAGAGGGGGTAATGTTTTTGTTTTGTGGGTCATATTTCGGACGGCACGCACTCGAAGTAGGTAGTACAAGAGGAAGAGGAGATGCCAGTATCTCCAGACTTGGGACCTGATGCTTCAGGTGCTGGAACTGCAAGTCATATTGCTTCCGGAGGCCACTTGAACACCGAACGTTATCGAGGTCCTTCTTCAACTCCTCGTACAGCTTGGATGCACCGGTAGAAATCATGTCCAATGGCAGGAATACGACACTGACGGTCGAGATATGAAGCAAACCTTTGCCTTGCGGGCTATGATGATCATGCAGGCCGACGGGTTTGAGAAATAGTATATAATAACTTACTACAACTTCATGTTTTGATCGTAAACGTCGGTAGACTTAAAAAGGGGATCCATCGTCTGGAAGTCGTAACCACCATATCTGTCGGTTTTCAAAGCTGAGGGAAGAATAATATTAAACCTAGCTCAACGAGATGGTATACCACCTCTCACCGTAGCTCACAGAAGTAAAGACATGCTCCTGAACATTATTTCCAACCCCCGGCAATTCGAACTTGACTTGAATTCCAGCTTTGGAGAGTACAGCACTATCGCCGATACCAGAAAGCTCTAACAACTAGTTCATCTGAGTCACACCCGTAATGCCATCCAGGCAGCCTCGAAATCTGACCTGAGGGGACTTGATCGCACTGCCGCATCAATATGGTCAGTAATAGTGTTTACTTGCAAGCGAATGCACATGGCTACCGACCCTGCAGAGAGGCACACTTCTTTCGAAGCTTCGACCCCGTAAACCCTTTGGTCTTTGCCGTGAAAAAACTTTATGCCAGTCGCGATCAACGTCCCATTCTCGTGCTTCTTCGTGATTATTTCTGTCGCGTATGCATTGGTCAGAACCGAAAGGTTCTTCCTGTCCGCAACGGGAACGTAGTACCCCTATTTTTTCAAACCGTCAGCAGCGCCTCAGATATACAAAAAAAAAAAGTATCCCCACGTTGGTGGCATATGACCGAAAATAGTCAGCGGGATTTATAGTATATGCCGTAGCGCTCACGCCAAGCGTCTGGAGTGGATCAGCGCCAGCACATCGCGAAACGAATGGAGAAGCACATCGCCTGTAGACTGCAACTCGATGAATCATCGCTGTTGACTGCCAGATACAGACAGACGTACGCTGTCCAGAATGGACCCGATACCGAGGTTGCTGAAGGCCTGTGCATGAAGTGAAGACAGGGATCCAAGGACGAATTAAGACTCGCGTACCTGGAGAACTGGCCGTTCGAGGTTCGAAAGGAAGGGCGGGAATGACGTGACAATAGGACCTAGGAAAGTTTGATGAGAAATGGACATGATCCACGTCTAATCACGCTTCGTACCATCGGTTCCGTGAGAGCCAACATCGAACTTCAACACGTCGAGATCATGGTCGGGTGCAACGAACCTGCACAACGTATCAACCGGCAGAAAACCGTCGAACACGCTCAAACATTAAACCTCTCGCTTCTTTTCGAGTACTTGACGAACGACTCCCAGTTCCAGCCCTTGTTTCCCAGCTGCTCAAAGGCTGCGCGAAATACTAGTCCGAAATCAACAAAATCCAGCTGAGGGCCTCAAATTACCGTCAAGGTACGCCCTTGCTGGTTTGTTCCACAAGAGGCGGTTGATCCCAGAGCTCCCGCCGAGCGCTTTGCCTCTACAGATGCATCGAATCGCGAATAATCTAGGAGGAATATGTTCGCCTACCGAGGCCAGTGGAGCCGTCGATTGGCAGAAAATGCTTGCGGTACCTGCACAATGGAAATTAATACCTCAAATTGCGTCCATCAAGTAGTAGTACCGTATGGAATTGCCAACTATACTTTTGGGAATCCCGTGCCGCTAGCTGGAACGGGAGCACTAGAGGTGGGGCGATAAGGTGGTGATATGGGTAGATCGTGTGACACCTACGATGGACGGGGTCACTCAGGTGAGCCTCTCCCGCCTCTAGCACCAGGACCGAGACGGGTGCTTCTGTCAAACGCGCCGCCAACGCCAGGCCCGCAGTCTAGACAAGGATCAGATAGACCCACAACAGGCAGTGCCGAACGAACCCCTCCGCCTATTGATCGTCAGGAATAGTGACAGAAAGAGCGGCATCTAGTTGGATTGGAGACGTACCAACGATTATGAAGTCAAACGCCTTATCAGCGACGTCTTCGATATCGATCAAGGATATCATGCCGTTGTACTCTCCTGAGTGAGCGTAGATACCTTTGCAAGGAGAATTCAACCGCTGATTCCGCCGATGGGCACACTGGCTGCGGCTTGGAAGCTTGAATCGGTCGGATCAACAGTGGTAAAAGGCACAATGAATTGCCCTCAAAGTTGACCATACGCCTTTACGGATCCGATCGAGAGATGCGCCCATAATTCCGCACAACCCGCCTTATTAATTCGGCCGGCCCATCTGCTTTGAATGCACGGCCTCTGGAACACAGTCCTACCTCCGCCTATATGAACGGGGGACTTTGGGAGGATCCGAGAAAGAAAATGTGTATATTCCTCACCAGTAACTCGGACAATCACTCGATGGTTCATTTCGGCCCCGTAATAGTCCTAGCCCACGAATCTATGATCATGTCCGATAATGCAAGCTCGTTGAAATTGGACTCATCGTCATGGTGGGCAACCGACATCAACGACGAGACGACCCCGCATGGTCGCTTCGGACTCGCAGGTTTCTGCGAACCTATGAACTCCAAAGTCGGCACGCCCCGGATCGTGATCGATGGGTCCCCAAGTTCTTCCCTAAACGGCTTGCCCACTAGCGGCTCGGTTCCGAAGACCCGACACAAGAGACAGGCCAGACATCACTGAACATGCAACCGCCGCACCGGCAATCGAAACACACCTCGCACGCACGTCGACACGCACATCTTGTGTGCGTCCGCCTCTCCCAGACTTTCCACGTTCAGATATATGCTGTACCGTCAGCAGTGCTGGCAGCCCGTGTCGCCGTGTTAAACTTTGACGCCACCCGTTCGTCCCGTATCAACGCAGGTCCGTCAGCTTTGCGCCCAATACCCTCGTCTCTACGCTGGCAGAGTCGAACGGCAGTGACGGCACTAGGGCCAATCGCCCGATCGTTTGCCACGTTTTCTTCGTGCTGGCTCCGAAACCCCGGATCCTGGACGACTGGATATTCATGCCTGGTTGTCGCCAGTGCCAGCCGCTGGGTGGGTTAACGAGCCCTGAACTTTGAGTCCGGCGCGTCGGTGAGTCGGGCCTACACGCTGGCATGTATGTAAGTGCGCATGACAACGAAACATCGACCAGGAGAGTTGCCCACGTCCCTGAAACAGAGAAAAATATCGAGTCCCGGGCCAGGGTCCGGAAGATGGGCACGTTACGGTCGCTGTCAGACTGTTCAACTTGCCATGTGGTCCGGATACGCCGGAAACGTCAGACTCATCGCCAAAGAGAAAAAAAAAATACCCAGGCTCCCGTCGCAAGTTAAATCACCCTTGTCAATGATGTGATGGGCTCAGCTGCTGCTAACCTGACCCGCGGATCGGGTCGGTGGCGTCCGCCTAGGATCTGCAGTACCCTGAGTGGAACTTACGCGCCTTCACACGAATGGTGAGACTCGTCCGAGTGCCAGCCACCCGCAAAACCAGAGAAGTAGGTGCTATCGTCCCTCTGTGATGGGGCCAACTTGAGTGCCGAGTACTCGGGACCTTGTGGCTTGATACTCTATGTACATACATGACCGTTGGAAAGCCGTGACCAGAGCCTCGCAGGGTGCAATGGTTAGTGCTAAAATGAGTTTATGTAACTGTCTTATCCGCACCAAAAAAAAAAAACAGGTTGCAGTGTGAGTTGACGAAAGTGCACTGAGCAGCGCAAACTACCGAGGCAAAGTTTGAAAGCTTAACGGAGAAACGTTTAGCGAACTTGTACCAGAAAATGCGTTCAATTGCAGTGTCTAGGGAAAACTGATTGATATGATCGATGGAGTCATGTACGGATGCAGGGTTTATCTACAGATGCTCAAGGTGCCAACACAAACACAAGAGAAGAGAGGCGATTCTTTTGCAAAGAATAGATGACAGAATAACGAATTTCGACATGAATGTTCTACGCCTTGCCCCCGAGGCAATTCAGAAAAAAAAATATAGAACAAAAAGACGGAAAGAAAAAGAAACGATATACATACAAATAATATACACCTTCACTCCCGTCTGATTTTTTGAAAAGTTCCTGTGATCGTTCGAGTCATGACACTATCATCGAGGTCGACGGTATTTTCGCGGAGAGATCCCGAAGAACGGTCTTGACAACACACAGCCATGTATTCACCCTGTCCACCTCATCATACGCGCCATCGACATGTGCACTGATCTTGCGCAGGATCAATCGGCGCAGTGCCCTCGTGTCTTCATCTTCCTCGTCCCGCAACGAAATAGCCAGCGAGACAACCGAAGACTGCGCAGAGGAGCAAGGCGAGGAATTCCCGCTGCTGTCATTGCTGTCGGGTGGCGCAAGATAGAACGAATGAGATGACGAGAGCGACAAGCCGGAGTTGTCCGCGGGCGTGTGTAGATCCAACGGCTTGGACCTATCACTCCAAAGAGCAAACGGGTCGTTCACAGGCAGATACCGAGAACGAAGGTTCTCCACCATAGCTTCGCGAGCCTGAATGGGCGTCAGAGTGCGGATAGCTTGGATCACATTCACTTGGCTTACCTTGAGCGTTCGCTTTATAATTCGTTCGGCCCGGTATATGAAATGGTTTGCGGTGGAAATGAGGTGGTCGACCTTACAAGGAATACGAATTAGTACATAAACAGGCAGCACCAAAACCAAAGGGAATTACCGCGTGCAAGCACTCATCAATAGCTGATAGATCACGGCTCGCAGCAGACAAGACCACCTGGACAGAGTGGGTGCTATTTCCGGACAGCGAAACAGAAGAAGCAGACGAAAGCTGTGAACGGCATGTAATGCCCTCCGTGTCTGTGACAGTAATAGTCGGCTGTTCGATGTTCTGCTTCACCTCCCGTCCGACTGCGCAGTGAGGATCGTCGAGCTCGTAGCAGAATTGAGGCGGAAGCGGCTTGCCCGTCACGATCTTCTTCTTCAGCCACGCTTTCAGTCTCGAGGCTCTATTTTTCTCGATTTTGGTATGGAACTTGTAAGTCTTCAGGAGCGCCTTGAACTTGTGATCCTTCGAAGATGGCCTTTCCTCGGTCGTGCTTGCATAGTCCCGTGAGAACAATTCCCGCTCTATCTCAATAAGGTTCGCGAGATGAGCCCTGTACGTCGACGAGTCTGCACTCAGAATGAAGCTATCCAGCCATTCTGGCCATGGAACGACGCGAGCGCCAGAAGGAGAAGTAGTTTCAAGTCTTTGAGGAAGGGCTTCGGTGAGAACCCCAGCGTCGACGTATTTCTTCGCTTTTTCTCCTTTGGGTAGAGAAGTGTCCGACTCCACGGCCGTGGACTGCGAATCTTCAGAGCCTCGTGGAGAGCGTTTGTACGTCAACCGAGAAAGATGAGCGTGCAGGGGATCTTGCGCCGACAGTTGCTCCTCGGCCCCTTGTGAGACATGATTCCATTGGCGGTCAACGAGATTGAGGATCTCGCGCGTGCCGCCCAGTTCCTTGGCAATGTCATCGACTTGGCCACGAAAATATGCCAAGACATCGTCACCCAGTTGGGAGCTCTCTTGAACAACGGATGCAAATTTATTGAATTGGACTTGATTGCGAACGAAAAGGCCTTCTGCGGAGAGATATTGAAGATTGTCTAAAAGTTGTTCAGAAGTCGTAGTGATGTCGAAATCAGGAGGAAGGTGGCTAGCAGGTCCACGGAGGTCGTTTGGAAAGGGTGGATTTACCCAATTCGTGAGTGGCATGATCGGAGGAGACATGGAGGTACTTGGACGAATCGTACGGTCGGACAAGGACGATTGAGGTCGGTTAAACTGCCCTTCGGTCATGAATGCCACACGGAAATGTGGTCTTGCCACCTCTAGTGCTGTGAGTCTATTGAAACGACCAAGGGTCGTCATGAGACTGCTCGCGAGCCGAGGAATGAGACTCACCCTCGTGAATTGCGTAAATTCCGGTAGGACCCTGTGAGGTCACAGTCAAGAAAAGCGTACAACACATCAATACATTCGCCGTGCTCGGCGGCTACATGGATACATGTCTCTTCGTTCCTGTCTCTGGCGGACAGAGGTGCATGGAGATCGCGAATGAGATGTACAGCAAAACGATAAAGAAGTTGGGCCGAGTTTGGCGCCTCGGTGACGCGTCCGAGCCGAGCGAGGCAATGAAGTGGAGTGTAATGTTCCCAAGTGGTAAACAAACTGATATCTGCGCCAGCGCGGTAAAGTGCATCGAGGATCTCGATAGACGGATTTGGTACAGAGGCGCAGTAATGGATGGGGCTCCATCCTTCAGCATCAGGTGCACTCACAAGAATAGGCCCATTTTCCAGCGGGGATGGTGCGAATGGTTGTGACGAAAACAACAAATTGTAGATCGATGGGAGATCGGCAGAGAGTACAGCATGTACAACCGAATCGGTGGTGCGGGAAAGTGAGTCGGATGAAAAGGCCTCGGCGAGGGGTGAGAAGAGCGCAGGCGAGGGGGAGGTACACGGAGATAGCCGGACGACATCGATGCAGGAAGGCTCGCACAGCCCTTCCTTGTTTCCGTTCTGACGCAAGTCAGGGGGTGAGCTCCACATGGACACGAAAGACCTATCTCCTGACGTACAGTGTATTCGCGCCAGCGATTGCAGCGTAATGCATATTCACACACCCAGAGGACGGACGGGTGGGGGAGTGCAAATTGAATGGAGGAGCGATGGTTTCGGTCCCTCAGGTCGGGTCGAGAACCGTGCGAGAGCTGTCAAAGAAGGCGGTCAAGGCGGTCAAATGAGAGTATACAACGGCACGCTCCACTCACCAATTGTTGCACGACTTCCATTCTGCAGTCACGCGCAGCGTCTACGACAGGGATTGAGCGTGTGTATTGAAATTAGGCGAACCGGTAAGCGGACTTACACATCAGTGGTGTCGCTCCATCGGTATCCATGCCGTCGACAGATACGGCACCGGAACTACATTCAAGCAACAGCTGGACGACGTCGGGCATGTCTAGCCAGGCAGCCATGCCAAGCGGTGTCACGTCATTGATCGAGTCCTGTGGTGCGTTGAGGGTGAGGAGGGAGATGTCTGGATGAGAGACCGCGATGCGGATGACATTGAGGCGGTCTTGAGACATGAACGACGCGTCAGACGCGTCGACGGTCTCCCATCTATCGAGCGACGGGAACGGTAAACGAGAAGGCCAGTGGCGATGGAGAGGAGAGGGCGGGGACGTACCTGTCGGCGGTAAGTGCGCAAGTGAGGACAGTGCGGCCTGAGGTGTCGGAGGCGTTGATGTCGGCACCTGCCTCCAGGGCATCCTGCACTGCGGCGGCGCTGCCCTCGGAGGCGGCCTGGAGGAGGGCAAAGTTTTCAAAAGAGCGGTGTGGGCGACTCATTGCGGGTCGTCAGTACGTTCGTGAGGGGGATGGAGTGGGATTGGGGACGGGGCGGTAGAAGGGAAAGAGGTAAGGAGGTAAGGCGGAGTAGATATAGCGAATGCGAGTCGGGGCAGGGTGGCGGACGTGTGTGTCACGACGGAGGTAAGAGGAAGAGAAGAAATTTCTGAAGGGGGAGATTCTGTCGAGATTTTCCATCTGGGCTGGTTTTGTATACACACTTGGATAATGCGGAGAATATGAGAACTCGGCGTTCGCGTTCTCGTACATCTGTCCGCGCTTGCCAAACAGTTGCCTCGAGGCGGTCGCGTAACAGATAAAATAAAATAAAATAAACAAAACCCGAGATAAAACACACGCACGCCCAGGAGGACAATGCGCAGTTGCGCCTCACTTTGTGTCGTATTCGACGACGATGAACCAACCAGCTGGCGACGCACATCAGGGCTAAAAGTGACTACAGTCACCCGCTGGGACCTGCACCACCCCGTCGACTTGCACCTTCCTTTTTTGACCAGCGCCAGCCAGTACGAATTAAAGTTTCGCACTCAGGACGCTTATGTCTGATGCCAGTCCGATATTAGGGATACGTACCCGATATCGCTCCCAATATCGTAGCCTGAAGCGAAGCGGGAAGACGAAATGAGGCTATACGAGATCGGGATATGGATATGAGATACGTGGAATACATTAACGTGACCAATATTATTGCTCGGCTCAGCTGCCCATGAAAGAACATCCCAATCACTTTATGATCCAGATGCCCTGCGACCAACAGTGTGAACCCCACCAAGGTCACAAAAACGCGTCTCGTGACAAAACACCCTGCAATAGAACACCGAAAACGTAAGCGCCCACCGACACACGCACACCATAATGGCCCACTAACCTTCACCTGTTCAAAATTAGCAATAGCCCTGTCCAGGTCCCACGCGTTATTCTGCAAGCAGTCGACTGCAAACTGTGCATTCAGCCCCGTTCGCTGGCAAACCTGCATAACTAGTCCTCGCTGAGGTTCCGCCTACGTCGAAAAATGGCCATGGAGTAGCGAAGCGAAGCGTTTGTCAAGCGCCGCTGCTTTGAATCAGGAGACTGGTTCGCTTACAAATGTGGTTAAAACATCTTGGAGCGCTTGAGACACCGGTGGAACTGATGCTTGTTGCTGCGTCACTTGCTGAGATGGTAACGGGTCTCCCGCTTGCACTTTCATTGACCCGGGCTTCCAGGCCTCATGACTGGAGTAAGCTCGGATGCATAATTGGTCAGAGAGTATCATCACGTCCCAGCCATTCAGCCTCGCCCTACCGCAATGTACAACCATCAGTTTGGTCTCTTGGGAGTCATGGATATGAAAACGAACCGAGAGCCAGACGGTGCAGGCGCAAGTATAAATGCCCTGTCAAACGATCGGATACCTTGAGAAGGTTCTAAAGGTACACCAGGTTCAGACACGCATGACATCACGGCTTTCAACCGCGGATGGGAGTCCCCGGAAATTTCCGAGATAACAGCTCCACCGACAGCCAGGCGGATAAAATAACGTACCTTCGATGAATTGACCATGCAATGAGATAAACAGTTTCAGGTCTTCGCCTTGCCCCACTGGCCATGCATCAATGCAAAACTTCTCTGGAGAACACGATATTTCATGTTTGGTCTTCGGAAGAGCGGATATAGCACGGATAGCATCTTCACTTCCAAGATGCAGACTGTGAAACGCCTTGTCCGAGCCCCCACCACCACCTAGCCGATTCAAATTCCTCGAACCTCCATTCAACCAAACTGACCAATCCAGCTTCCGTTGGTTCGGTAACTGGGCGTGAAATCCCTGTATTCGGGCTCGAGCTGGAATCGCGGTGTTGACAGAGAACGAAAACGTCGCCGACGGATGGTATGCGTCTAGAAGCGCAGCTCGTCGATTGTCAAACAGCGGGAAGAACCTGCGGTGCAGTAAATATGCCCAAAATGAGAACCGAGTTGTGCAAAATAGAACCGAGTTTCCGCACCGTACAAGGAAGTTGCTGATGATGTTATCGTCGACCCCGGTAATAAACGAAGGTTTCATTTCGAAGGGGAAGGTAGTGGCTGTTGGACGCTTCTCTGTCGCTGGCGCCGATGAAGGCCCAGGTGCGTCGAACCCGATCGTTGCAATTGCTTCTTGGTCTAACATTACCAGAGAAGGGAATCGCCGAGCCACATCGCTAATAGTACGCTTCAGAAGACTTTTTTTTTTTTTCTTACAACCTGCACGCCTTACCTTTTGTACTTGTCCCCCCTTCCCTGTTTGATTTCGATCTCCCTGAGTGGGTTTCCAATCAGGATCAATTCCCGAAGGTGTTCCAGTTTTCCCTTCCTCCCCGAAAGATAGTCAATATCCCGCCAACCTTTAAGACCGTTATTTTGTAAAGAAAGGTTGGAGAGGTTGGGCAGGAAGTGTGCAAGAGTTGATAGTAATTGACCGGAAGCTATATTGTTGTTGGCCAAGGAGATTGTTTGAACCTGTCAACGGTCAGACGACCGCTCGAAGAAATCCAAAACTGAAACACACCGGTGGCTTGAGATTCGAGGCAAGCTTGAAGACAACAGAAGCTTCCCTGGAGCTCGATCTAAGTGCACCAGGTGGCAAAATCCCGTGTTTCGAAAGTTCCGGATCGTCCAACATGGACTGCCGAACAAAGATAACATCACCTCCGTATCCCCGACACTGCATGACGACACCTATGCCACTCACCTCGAGATTCAGGAACTGCGTATCTGGATTCCAGCGTCTGTTCACGAAATGCCTCCATACGTCAATCGCCTTCACTCCCACTGTGGGTACTTTTGTGCTGTCCAGCGTTGAGGTGGTCGTGAGTGCGTTCCTGCGAAGCCGTCCCACCGTCGGATTCCTCGCGCTCGAAGCCCCACGGATTGAGATACCCTCCAAAGGTGGGCCCCCTGGCTGTGCCCGCGCGGCGAGCTTGAATACCACCCCACGTCCATGGCAGAAACGAGTTCACGGCGGCGGTGGGAGGGAACAGATGACAAGGGTGAGTGTGGTGTTTTCAAACGAAAAATGGGGGGACAGGAGTTACGAGAGTACGAAACAAAGAATATGATACGGCGGTGGAATGGGAAGCGAAACCATCGATGCAACAGATAGGTTTACACACAACAGTGTCAAAGGAGTTGACAAATGGAACGATAATGTGACGTTATGCAACAGTGTGGTGAATATGCAGAGCGAGACGTTGAAAAAGTAAAGTCTTGTATTTACCATGGAAGCCTTGGATGGACCGGCCTGGTGGTCTTTGAAGGCATCAATCGGGCGAGGGCGGTGAGAACGAGTCTTGGAAACGCCTTTGCGCCCACCCGGTCGGTCGGTAGAGACGTCCTTCATGCGTTCGTCTTTGTCAATGAGTCCGGCACCCCTCAGAGCGTTTGCCAGTGTGCGACTGCCCGTCGTGGTTGATAGGCTTGAGGACATGGCTGTAGATGCTGTATTGGCCGGAAAGAATGAAAGTCGTGCAAGTTAACGATGATGATGTGTTGGTAGTGCGAAGACAAGGAGGATGTAGTCGGAGCGCCCTAGTCAAGTATGAGTTTGAATGAATCAGGCAAGTCAAGCCTGGAAAAGCCACGCTGTGTGTCAGCGTCCCTTGTTTTGGCATCAGGTGGCGCACATGTCCGTTGTTTGGCCCAGAGGCTCATGCCAAATAAATCTGTATATAGAATCTCTTAAAAATATTTTTTTATTTTGTTTTTTGCATCTAGTGTGACAATTGTCACACTAGATAATCATAATCGCAGGATAATGTAATCTGACAGCGGGTCCATCTTTAACACTCATAAAACAGCTTGGACTGATCTATAATGCTACAAGCAACTTCAAAGCAAACAGAAAACTACACAACAAACCTAATTTTCTCTGCGCCCGTTAGGTTGGTACATGTACTGATGTGTCGTAACACCGTGTCCATGTGAAGGAGGCTTCGATCCAGATCCAGCAGATGGATTCGGTCGTCGATAATATGCACTTGTACTCCCTGACCTCTCCTGTGGTTGCTGGGGAGTAGTGGTGGAGATAACAGGCGAGGTTGCTGCCGCAACGGTGGGCATAGGGTATGGGAAATTGCGCGAAGTAGAGGGCTGTTGTTGAGTTTGAGCGTGGCGAATGGCAGGTGACGGTTGTGTAGACGTGACAGGTGTCGAAGGGGCTGGTGAAGTGGACGGATGAGCGGAATTTGGTGCAACATTTTGAGGCGGTGGCGCCGGCGGGTGGGTGTTCTGGGGTATGGGTGCCACGGATTGCGGTGGATGTGGGACCGAGGTAAGTGCAGGGGTCGGTACCGGATTGTCGGCGACTGGTGTTGGCGCGCCTGGAGGTGCTCGGTCAGAAGATGCCTGGCTCTCAGTGTCACGGCGGCGTTTTGTACCCCTCGAGGAGGACTCTTTAAGACCGAGCGAAGTTGCTTTGATGAGTATCTGGTGTCTTGTAAAGGGTTGTCGGTCGATAGCACACGAAATTGAAGGTGAAACGGTACCTGGTTCGAGAATTGCCCCATTTCTCGCATAATGCATCCCACGCTATCTCACCGCTGGCATTTCGATGTTCCTCTGCAAGCTTTTTTAACTTCTCGGTTTCTTCATCCGACCAAGCACCCTGATTTCCAGCGGTTCCTGGTATTGGGCCAACGGACCCATTCGAGCCCGCTGATGTGCTAGGCCCGGCTTGCGTTGACGGAATAGAAGGGTAAAAACCACTGAAGCCACCATAACCATAGTATGGTGCAGTCGGATATGCAGGTGTATTATACATTCCCGAAACAAATTGTTGAGGTGACGGGTGCTGATGTCCCATGGGGACAACAAATGACTGTGGATTTGATATGACAGAAGTTGCTGGCTGCGTGGTTGATGGGAGTTTTCCATTCGTCGACGGCGGGGGAGTTGGTTGCAGGGGGAGTTGGGGTGGCTGAGGGACCAAGGAAGTATACCCAGAATTAAACGGGTACGGCACGGGAGGAGGGTGCGCAGTGAGTCGCGCAGGTGACGTGAGCTACGTAGGAATATAATCATTGAAGTGCAGACCACCTCAGTGAAAGAGACAGTTACAAGGGTATCGCAAATTCGTTTAGCCTCGCCGAGCATAGTTAAGGGGTCAACTTTGACCCCTGGACCCATTTGATAACATTGTGCAATCACCAGAGAGGGCGTAGCTTTCTGTACGCGAGTTAAATGTGAGAATCGACCCACAGACGATATCTTTCCTTAGATTGAACTCACGATGAGCTCTTCGGCGGCACTATAAAACTCAGCACACAAATTTAGAACGTGCCATTGAAACTCATAATATTGTTGGTTGTGCGGGTGCACTTCCCCCGGTGCTGGAGGAGCAGAGTATTGAAAAAACCCATGTGGGGCGGTAGGCTGCTTCGCAGCTGCGGCACTCGCGCCTGATGTGTCCTTCTCGGCACCGGAACTACGAACACGCCTGTTTTTCGAGCCGCGGGGCCGACCGGGACGCCGCTTGCGCTCAACATCTTCAGATGTTGGCGGGCCGGATGGCTGCGGTGGAATAGATGGCGCGGGGTCGGCACGCTGGATCCGTGCTGCTCCATTAACATTGGGTGTCTGTCGAGCAGGGCGGTTTGATCTGGGTAGGCGAGACACGATGGAGAGTTATTTGCCCATCATTACACACAAACGTGGAAGCAGGACACCTACTCATTACCATCATCCTCCTCCCTTTCAAGTTGCTCTTCCACTACGCCCTCGTCCTCACCTTCCTCTTCCTCCTCTTCGTATTGAGGAGGTACAATTGGCGGATTAAGGGCGTGTGAGAGTGGTTGATAATGCTGAGGATTGTCCATGAAGAGGACACGGAGCTGCGGTGAAATCAGATATGTTCAGGAGCTCAGGGTACTTTTTGGATTTCGCTGGGTGTAACCGAATTTTTCGGGGTGGGTGTCTGTGTTTTTGTTGGGTTTACGGAGGTCACATTGCGCCGTCGGAAAATAAATATTGACCCTCCGGAATTGTTTATGTAATTTATACATTTTTCCGATCTCTATTCCCTAAAAAACGAGGAAAGAAGCCATCCCCAGAAGAGTACATTACTGGTATGATTGTATGTACGGATGTCTTCTGTTTACAGTACTAGATACAATCATACCACCTGCTGTTCCCCATTGACATCTAGCTAATTTAAGTAAATTAATCTTTGCCGTGCTGGTATCAAGACGGCGTAGGGGTGAGCGTGAACAGGTCAGCGAGATCAAGCTGAACCCAAGGACTGTGTCCTGTTGGCATAGACTTTGTACATGGTGGAATGTCGAAGAAGTTGTTCTGAGTCAATCTCCGACGGTTCCCACGTACTACTGCACCTTGTAGTTGCGTGCTTGGGAAGGAAGGATTCCCAAATACTGACACTATGTTGGTGGAGGACCCCTTTGTTCTAATACTGGCAGCATCGTGGTTTCTTGGAGCCCCCTCCCATGAAACTGTATTGGTAGATTCCTCCTTTGACGTGGCGCTGACTAGTGGAACTTTCCGTGGTACCACCAACTCTAGTACCGGAATCGATGCTTGGCTAGGGATACCATTCGCTCAACCTCCTATTGGACCCCTTCGATTCAAGGCGCCTCTATCGATAACCCAACCGTCACAGGTTCAGGTTCAGGACGCTTCCCAGTTTGGCGATGCGTGTCCTCAGCCTCCGTCACCAATCCTAGGTGCCAATATCAGTGAAAACTGCCTGTTTTTGAATGTATGTTCTGTAGCCTTCGATCGTCTCGCAGACGGACTATGAGATTATCTGGTAGGTATGGAGACCAGCAGGAACTTCCGCGAATGCACAACTTCCTGTGATGGTCTGGTTCTACGTATGTCTACCATCAACTTTACTGGAGTTTCCTCACCAGCTGCCAACAGGGGGGAGCATATACTATCAAGTTAGCAGTTACTCGACGAGCTTCCAGCTCACGGTCCGCTAATAGGGTTCGAAAATAGTGCTGCCTCGAATCCTGCGTATGACCCTAGTAGTCAGTTTCTTCTTTGGTTTTAGTGATGTGACTCTACCCCCCTTTCTAGGAATAGTCAAATCGAGCGTCAAAATCGGGAAGCCACTCGTTTTCGTTTCTGTGTGAGCAGATCTCCAACTTTTTTACACTGGCACGCATGTACTCATCCCCACAGGAATTATCGGATGAATACGTTTGGTTTCGTGAGGAGTAGTCTTGAACATGGATATATCACAGGGGACTGACAATTCATATCAGTTGGCAAGTGCCGACATTCTTCCCGAGGATCTCAATGCTGGTCTCTTGGACCAGAGGGCAGCACTTGTATTCATACAAAACAACATCGCACAATTTGGTGGAGATCCATCCAAGGTATGTACGGATTGCATTGTTAAGCCATCCATGACACACTGAAAATTCGACTAGGTCACCGTTTGGGGCCAGGTATGGTGTTCATTTCCGACAACAAACACTTGGATGGTGATTCCGCCTAGTCTGCCGGTGCTGGTAGCGTTGAAGCACAAATGTTGTATGCGGTTGGACCTGCATTGTTTCGCGCCGTAATTGCAGATTCGTCTACTGGGCCTTTGTACGTCAATCTTGAGGCGATCGCGCTTTTCACCGTCTGACCGATGTAACAGTAAGAATGCACCATATGCTTGGCAGTATGACAAGCCGGGGATGCCCTACTCCCGTTTGCTAGCTGCAACAGGATGTGCAGCAGGACAAGGTTCGGTCCAGTGTTTGCGGCAAGTCCCGTACGAGGTACGATGTTCCCGAATTTGGCAGATGAGCGGTTGTCAATAAATGAGCATGATAGACGCTCCTGAATATTAGCAACGCAATGATCGACTCTACGCTCAACCAGCAATTGTGGGAACCTGCGATCGGCCCCGCCGGCAGTTTCACCCCAGAGAGACCCTCACAGAGGATTCGCAGTGGAGACTATCTTCACGTGCCCTATCTTGGGGGAACCAACGTGAGCTTTCGCCGAACGAACATCATATCTCTCATTTCAACATGACGTGATGCACAGCTGAACGAAGGCACACTCTACAGTCAGGCTCTCTATAATTTGAGCTTACCCCCGTCTGAACAGACGTCTGCCTTTAACGACTGGATGCATGAATTGGTCGTGGATAACTCGACACTGATACCGAACACCATCGCCGACATTGACACCTTCTATCCTGTGAATGACAGGACGTACGGCGGGCCGTGGCATACCGGCGACATGCTCTACGACAGGGCAGAAGCATGGTACACGGACGAAATGTTTCTCGCACCCAGACGTTTCTTCTACGAGCACGGCGCGTCACTCCAGCCAATGTGGGCATATTACTTTACCGAGTTCATCCCGGGAACGTCGCCTGCCCTTGGCGGTGAGTGTCATGCGTTCCGGGTGGGTCGCTCGACGAGTTGCACGCTCTGAACTTGAACACACGTCTAGTATACCACACGTCTGAGCTCTCGTTCATCTTCGGACCAGTGCCCGACGTCGCACAAACTGAATTCGCGGATCGGATGACGGAATACTGGATCAACTTTGTTCATGATATGAACCCGGGCCGTACGTATACAACTCGCTGCGGTGTCGGACTTCCGTTTCTCATGCCGGAGCCTTTTTCTTTATCAGCCGATTGGCCGCCGTATAACACCTCGGAGAAATATGTGATGCGGCTGGTGCGAGGCAACATTACGCTCATTGCCGATGGTGAGTTCTATTTCCTTGTCCTCCTTTCACTCGCCGGAAACAAAAGTGGATCCATGAACTCGTGTACTAGACTTTAGCATCGAACGGACAAACTACCTCAACTCACCTCCCGCCCTTGCTGCGTTCGAGAAATGAACGAATACTTGGATTTTTTGCGGATTCCTCTGCATGCTCGCACAGGTCACGTATTCACGGTCTAGATTTGGATGGGTATACTGTCGTCTCTACACTTCCACAACTACTGCTCTGTTCACTCTCGGTCGCCGTCACGTATATGAATGTTGACCTGGCCCGTTGTATTTGTACTTAAGGCGTGCCATGGTTGAGCACCCAAGCAGCGCCTTCATAGATGCTACACACCAGTACTACATGCCACCAAAAACACAAAATATTTATCTCACGTCATGCGCAGGGACTCCACCCCAAAATCCCCTCCGCTCCCCCGGTCAAGGTCGTTGAAAGGATCTCTCATACTCCCCGTTTTTGCACGCCAAAGTTGCGTGTACAGTCCCTTGATTTTGAGTAGCTCCGCATCTACAGTGGCTGTCTTGGATGCAAGAGAAACAAAGATGGCGTGTTGTGTTTGCAAGGTGGAGGATATCACTGAACAAGTTCAGAAGGGGATCACGGGGTGAAGATAATCAGGACGGTCTCGACTTTACCTTGCGGGGTAGCCTGAGATTGCACAGCACTGGAGGACAACTTGCGTTCGATTTGCTTTGACGGACTATTCAGCGAGGGCATGAAACTATACAAGAAAACGTACTTCAATCGTCTTTTTGTGCCATTGTAATCGCTCTTGCATTTCTTTTATCACGCGCACGAAGAATCTATATGACCATCAGCACCTCCCAGCCCCATTCACGATCTGGGAATAAGGAAGGGCGCACTCTAGTGGGAATGATGCGTGATTTTTGAGGTAGATCCCGTGTTGCTGGGGATTCTTGAATCCGTCGACGATACGGGTCGAGACGATCGTATCTTGAACAGCCTGATCTGTCTTCTCTTTGAGATCTTTTGTAAAGAGGGCATCGGATCGGATCGTCGCGGCTACGCCCAGCAGTTCCTCAATGGGAGAAAATCCGTTAGCATTTGCCTGCAAGAATGACAATAGGTGCTAATCCATACCTTGTGCACCTCGTGAATGAGATCATGTCCTTTTGTCGGTTCTAGTCCGAGTTTCCGTTGCTTGAGGTCGTTGCTTATTTGCACGCGACCCTGAATATGGGCACTCGAAGAGAATGAGGACATATGGTCACGCCATGGTTAATGACTCACTCCAAGCTCTCAAACTTCCTTTTAATTTCCTCTGGTAGGTCGTTGAATTTCGTAGCCTTTGAGAATAGGACTGGCCCGGTGGCTTGAGCAGGCGAAACACTGATGAAAACAGAAGCGTTAGTTATTTTTTATGGTGGTCCTGACACTGAACCAACTTCATGGTACTACGGAAGGGTATTAGTCGTCAGAATAGTGAGATGTAAACATCACTTACGATGCCTGTCTTTGTGCACCAAACAAGGTTCCAGGTGCGCCGCCCGCGAGGTTAGTGGCGCCTCCAAACAGACTGGAACCCATCGCGGGTTGCGTCTGAACCGTCGAACCAAAAAGGTTCGGCGTCTGCATCGTAGTAGCACTTGGCTGGGCCGTACTACCGAACAAAGACGTTCCAAGCGTGTTCTGCTGCTGTGTCGACCCCGGGGGTTGACCGAACAGAGACGTCGATGGTTGCTGTTGTGTTCCGGTCGCAGGTTGTCCAAACAAGGTTGATGTCGACGGCTGTGTTCCAGTTTGTTGTGCTGTGCCGCCGAACAATGACGTGCTTTGAGGTTGTTGTTGAGGGGCCCCTGCAGGCTGACCGAACAGCGAGGTAGATTGCTGTTGTGTTCCAGCAGGTTGCCCGAACAAAGACGTTATCTGCTGAGTCCCGGTAGATGGCTGGCCAAATAAAGACGTGGCGGGCTTCTGCTGTTGTTGAGCGGCACTTGCAGGCTGTCCAAATAACGATGTACCGGTCGCCGCCTGCGTACCACTCGCGGCGGGTTGACCAAACAGCGAGCTAGTGGACTGTTGATGTTGTGTCCCTGGAGCAGGTTGGCCAAACAATGATGTCGCGGGGTGTTGTTGCTGCTGCTGAGCACCAGTCGTGGACTGACCAAATAACGACGTGGCAGGCTGTTGCTGCTGTTGAGTGCCACCTGCATGTTGACCAAAGAGGGACGTGGTCACTGGTTGCTGCTGTTGAGTCCCAGTCACGGGCTGGCCAAACGGTGATGCAGAGGGTTGCTGTTGTTGAGTGCCGGTTGCAGGTTGACCAAAGAGGGACGTGGTCACCGGTTGCTGCTGTTGAGTCCCAGTCGCAGGCTGGCCAAACGGTGATGCAGGGGGTTGCTGTTGCTGCTGAGTCCCGGTCGCAGGCTGACTGAACAGCAACGTCGTTGCAGGCTGCTGCTGATTCCCAGCTGTCGGTTGGCCAAACAACGAAGTAGATGGTTGCTGTTGGGTCCCAGCAGCGGGCTGACCAAACAGAGACGTAGGTGGTGGCTGCTGTTGCTGAGTACCACTCGCAGGTTGGCCAAAGACCGACGTAGATGCTGGTTGTGACTGCTGAGCAGTACCCGTCCCAGAAGGCTGTCCAAATAATGATGTCCCGCCTGCTTGCTGGGTACCACTCGCAGGTTGGCCAAAGAGCGTCGTCGATGGAGTTTGCGGTTGTTGTGTGCCCGTGTTACCCTGGGACTGTCCGAATAGCGATGTGGATGGTTGCTGTTGTGTCGTCTGAGGTTGTGTCGACAGTGTAGGACCCGTAGCCCCAGGCTGGGTGGAACCAAAGAGTGAGGGTGTCGATGAAGACCCAAGTCTGCACGTATATCAGTACGAACGACACGGTACATACGCGACCACCGAAACGTACCCAGGGAACGCCATTACAAGTGCTTCTGATGGACAGTGTGCAAATGATAGTTCAAGAGGGCAAGTAGACCACGTGATGTGTTCGTCCAAGTCGCGCAAATAACCCCTGTACTGTGCTTTGTTTTGGATTCGATTCACGTTACTACTTGAGCGGGCGCGCACATGCGTATCCCTCTCCTCTGTCACAAGCGAATGTCCAAGTTCCCCAAGGATTGCTTGTTTCCTGAACAACACGCGGTTACCTACGTCCTGGATGCAGAGCTTCCACTCCAAGGCCAAAACTATACAAGGAAAACGTTTCTCTCGTTGAACTCGTTTGTGGCAATCTATCTCATCCTTTATAGAGATGTCCTTGATGGTTTTTCCCGTTTTCAGGGTTTCAGATCAGCAATCCCGTGGTTGTGTAGATTGACAAGGTACTGGATATCACCTCAGTCACTTCTCTGATTTTGTGGAGTTTTATTCATCTGCAGTGTCTATTCCCATGGACATGAAGAGGATGGTTTCAAATGTATCATCTCCCTTTCTTGTTATTGTCTCTCTAGCACCCACACCCTCCATCAACTCTTTATCGCTTTCGGGAATAAGCCATGCAATGGACTCCGGCCGCCGATGTGCAACAAAGACAAATATTCGATCTGTGCCCTCGTGAGCCCCAAATTGTTTCCAATGTTCTGAAGTATCTGATTCGTTCAGAGGGGCATCCTTGCCCTCGACAGGTCGAACCCGGTGGCGTGCCAAGACAGGCTGGAACGAGAACCAAAGACCAAACGCTGACCAGAATGATGTCTCCTTTGGGAGACTGCGAACCTTGTAAGAGATGACGATCTTGACGGGTGGCCCTGAAGACGGTGCACAAGGAGGGGAAGCAAGGTGTATGAGTGTGCGGAGGAGTGGGCCCGAGAGTTCTGGAAGGTACACCTGCGCATATAATGTATGGTGAGTGACGGGTGTCTCGGCGAGCTGGAACGAATAGGTCACTCGCAAGATCACTGCACACGATATGTGTCAGCCGACGGGAGCCAAACTCGCTGGCGATGGAAGTGGCTTGTTCAAGATTGCCCCATGAAAGTGGTTTCACTGAAATTGCGACTTGCGCAGAATGGTCCCCTTCAGTTGAAGTATCCACACCGAGGTTGTGCCGCAAGAGGGGACATACATCTGGGAGATCTGTGGCAATCACAAACCCGCCAGGGCTGATGGTGCGTCCAATCAATCTTGCGATAGCCGCTGCCACTACGCCCGTGCCAGATCCTAGCTCGATTACTCCCGGTATTTCGTGCGTGTCCCTCACAAAGGGTGGGTCAAAGTCGTGTAAACCGTCATCGGTGGGATCAACGTAGGCACACAACGCATATGCAGCTTCCCTATACAGTGCGCATGGTCATATCTAGTCGGATTGATCCTTACGGGAAGAAAGGATGAGGTATTCACCAAACCCTGCCCGCGATGCCGTATCTGGAGATTGCTTCCCGTTGTGCCTCAACGCCGAATGCATCTCTGTTATTGCCTTCGAGAAAATGTCCAAGTGCTGAGCAGCCATCATTTGGGGTGATGGAGAGGCTCGGCGGGAAGTTTGGATGATGAATCATTAAAGTTGATGTTTGCAGCGCCGAGTTAGTCTTGTGCCCTATGCTTGCTAGCAATTAATGATCTAAAAGGAAGTAATGATCGGCGGCTATAAGCTTACGTCAAGTTAGACGGACTGGCGTTATTATTTAATCCAGCTTACCTTCAGCTTCCATGTTCGCCTACTGGACTGAGACGACTATCAATGAGCTCGAACCTCAACGTTCCCGATAATTTGGATGAGCAAGACATTGGGTTGTACTGTCACTCTCGCGGAAGCTCATTAACCATCTCTGATACTGACATCTCTTCCTTGATGATGTCTCGCCCCGCCTCCCAGCCACAGCTCGACACATTGGGGCAGGGTCTTGCTCTGCATTCCACTCACGGCTCATTGAAATCACCCTCGCTCTCACAAGTCGCCAGTGTTCGGCAGGATAGGGGTCTCACTGCATATGAACCCGTATTGCGATCGAGAACGGTGCCCCACCTTCCATCCACCGCGTCCGAGCGGGTACACACAGATGACGGCCCTCAATCTTTCGCATTACCGATGGAAAAGGTGAAAAGGATGCAAGAATGGGCACTTGCTTTCGTTGTCGGTAAGCCAGGTGTCATCTCTTGGTCAAGGGATATCATGTGTGTTTATTGTTTTGGTCCAGTCCAGTTTGATCTGGAACTCGGACCCTCCGTGCGATCACTATACCCGCCGATGTACCTGTCGCCTGCAGAGAGAGAAAACATGTCCGTATCTACGAACGCATTTTTCGTCGAACTGACATGTGTTCTAAGCGCGTTCTCCTCATTCCCCGACTCGTTACAGTTCGAACAAGGATCAGAAGTCCACTCTTTCAGAATTAGGGTATATCCTCACTCTTACGAAGCAACTGTGGAAGACGAACAGCGCCCTCGAGCTTTGGATGGGTTCATGTATGGTTTCTCACATTTCTGCCAAAAGAGGGACCCAACGTCGAAGCGCGGCTACCAACAGGTAATGTCTGAAGAAGGCATGAGAATCAGCGCGGTAGAAATTGACGACGCTACGATAGACTTCGTTGGTGCTACTGGCCCGTCATCAATACCCAGCACTCTACACCTCTATGATTTCCCGCTTGGGTCCGCTTTTCCATATTCACGGTGACCCAATGCTCGAAACAGCATGCCACAACATCGCGAGCTGGTACGTCGCCTCCTTTTCTTGTTTTTGGTCATCCCTGTTGAGCCCTCTGATGCCAAAGAAAGGCAAAGCCCATCGCCAGGCTCAACTGTCGAACTCGGCTTCTTGGGCTCTGTGCTTCATGTCGAGCTGCCCCTTAATCCCGACAGCCAACAACTCTCCGAAACCAATACGTTCCATGAGCAATTCAATCCGGCTGTGCATGTGGGCTTTGCCATCGCGCTCTTGTCTTCCGCTCTTGACGTGTCTATCGTGAACGTACAGCTTCTCGCATCCTCAAGCCCACTCGACCCACCTCCGATCCGTCTCTTTGAAGCATCGCTGACACACTTATGGTCGATGTGGGAGTGCGTGGTGTTGTGCAATCCGATCCTGGTCTTTGGTCCATCCCCTGCATTGACGAGTCAGGCCGTTTGGTGGCTCCGTGATCTCATCCGCCCAGTACGTCAGCCCTGTCCACCTTTTGCTGCACTAACACCATCATGTGTAGATTCCGCTTGCTGTAGACATTCGCCCGTACTTTACGATTCACGACAAAGATCATACCCTGTTGGTGAACAAGGCTCCCCCCAGGGCAGGGCTGCTCATTGGCGTCACGAACCCATTTTTCGAGAAGTCATGTGCGCACTGGCCACATGTGCTGAGCACGGGACGGAAGCTACAGTGAGTGTGGCCTGAATGGTGTTCACATCTACCTCATGGGATTGCCATAGGGCGCGACGAGGGTCTAAGACGGTCATGGCTGGTCCATCCCCCGGCTGGACGACAAAGACCCACCGACGACACATTTCCAAGGATCGACAGCTGCTCAAGTCTCTGGAGAAGGCGTGTGCTGGCGACGAGAGAGAGCGTACGTAAATGTCCGTGCGCACAGAGACGAGGTATTGACGACGGGGCGGACAGAACTGCAAGCCTCGCTCGATATGCGCCGACACTTTTGCGCGCGGACGAACGCGATGCTCGTCCCACTCAATCGGTATCTGAACATGTTGATGCCGTCTCCGTTGGAACGCAGTTCGGGAAAGGCACAGCTGAAACCGTTCAGCCCGAGCGACTTTTTGGCGTCACTCAACAAGAGTCCGTCCGCGCTGCCGTTCAAGTCGTCGTCGAGGCAGATCGAGTTTTACGACAAGTGGCTTCGGTCTCCAGCGTTTGGTGTATGGCTGGCACGTCAGGAGGAGGTGATTGGAGCGTTGCTTCGCGAGAAGGCGGGTGCCCACAAAGGATAAATACGAATGTGATGTGTAAACTGCCAAGGACGAGTTGCCACACCAGCAAAACAGAGACAAACAAAAGCGCAGTTAATACAGCGTCTGAGACCAAGCTGACATCTTGTCCGCTTTCTCATTGCATCGACGTCAAACTCGCCCCGCCAATTTTTCTTTTCCGTCCCGCGAAAGAACGCGTTTTTGTCGAGTCTACCTACCAAGCTGTATAAATCAACGGGCAGAGTGGTCCCGCTGTAACCACAGTCCCTGTATCCATACCTAATCATGTAAGAAATCATTCCGTCTTTCTGTGTCGCTGATCCTGTAGCGCGCAGAACCACCCTTTTGATTCTCTGTACGCGCCGAGTCTCCTTTCATCGTCGTTGTCCTGTCCCGCCCCTTTCTTTTTGTGCCTGTTGTCTATCATCATGTGCACGTCGGTACTCAACCAATCCTGTCATTTCTGTCCTCTCTAGTGCAAAAACAAGTGTTTACTTGCCCTCGCTCGAAAATCTGCTTTTTGAGTCATGCCTGAGGACGATTTTGATATCTACGGCGAAGACGACGGTTTCGTGTCGGGCAAGACGGAACAGGTAGGTGGACCCCTCGAGCGCATATACCTACCGTTTCGCTGACTGGGCGTGTGGCCATCGTCGCGCCGGTGACGTGTCGTTGTCAAAAGGAGGATGGTTTCCAGGACGTCGATGAAGTACAGGTCGAAGAGCCCGTCGAAGCTGTGAGCACCCCCGTCGAGCCGTCGACGGGCGAAAAGCGGCCACGAACCGACGAAGAGGAAGAAGCGTCGAGACGTGTTAACGTGCCACCCTCGACCGAGCCCCCGCGCGCGCATTCCGCCATCAACATCAACAACAACATCGCTGCAAACCAAGCGGGGCACGCAAAATCGGAACCGGCGGGACAGCAAGACATTTCGATGAACGGAGGCTATCATGCGAACGGCGGCGGGAACGTGGACCCGTCGATGACGGGCTACGATGCGTTGTACATTGGGGATTTGCAATGGGTCTGTTTTTCTGCCCTGTCGATTAGTTTTTTTTTGTCGTGTGCAATCTGTTCTGAGCGTTTGTTTTTTTTCGGTTGCCAGTGGACGACGGACGAGGATTTGCGTCAAGTCGCTCTGAACGTCGGTGTTGCGATCGATCACCGGGATATCACGTTCTCGGAACACAAAGTGAACGGCAAGAGCAAGGGGTGAGTATGGGCAAGACTAGGATGTCGTCGTCGTCGTCGGGTCTGATGACGAGCCTTACAGGGTCGCCTACGTAGAATGTGGCGGTTTCGAGAACGTGAACGCTATCAAGACGTGGTTCGACAACAAGTGCGTCGTTTATCTTGTCTGGGGGTGTGCCACGAATTTTCTCTTTCCCTCTGCAGCGACTTTCAAAATAGACGCGCGACCGCCACGTTCACGTCCTCTTCGCAAGGAAATCCATTCCGGACGCTTCCCAAGGGTGAGCGGGGGGTGCATATATGCGCGACGCCCTACGGACTGAGGAGATCGTTCGACAGAACCCCCGCCACGTGAACAACGACAGCAGCAAGGTACAGTCGTGCAACCCACGGGCGGGCCCATCGGCCGTGGCGGTGGCGGCGGCGGCGGCTACCGTGGAGGTGGCCCACAAATGGGAGGCGGCATGATGGGCGGCGGTATGCAACGCGGCGGAGGTATGATGGGCGGCGGAGGCATGATGCGGGGTAGCGGCGGCGGTGGCATGCCCGGCATGATGGGCGGCATGGGACCCATGGGCATGGCGAACATGGGCATGATGAACGCGATGGCCATGGGGAACATGGGTATGGGCGGGTTCGGCGGGGGCGGCATGGGCACTGGGTTCGTGGGCGGCGGACGGGGTGGGATGATCCCGCAGGGTCCGCGCGGTGCTGGCGGGATGATGGGCGGGGGCGGCGGTGGCGGAGGACGCGGCGGAATGGGTATGAACTTTTAGTGGCCTCTTTTTTGTCCTCCGCTGTTTTTCTTACGGATGGTCCTCTTGGATGTATTCGTTTATAGGTATGGGAATGATGGCTGGCGGGGGCGGCAGCGGCGGACGGGGCGGTGGATATGGCATGCAAGGACACTTCAATCCAGCGTTCATGCAGGGACAAGGCGGCGGGCAGTATCCTCAAGCAAAACGCTTCCGAACGGACGACGGGAGTTAGAGAGAGGAACCAGCCGAACGACCGATGCACGACACCAATATTATCTGCGTAACGTCTTCTCTCTCTTCCGTTTGATCTTTTTTTTTTTTTTTCTGTTCTCCCCACCCGTCTTTGTTGCATGCATACGTGTTTTAGACTTTTGCACTTGATGCCTTGCGCGTGCGCCTGTCGACCGCTCTCTCATGTATCTCTCCTCCCTTTTTTCCGATCCTACATGTTTATCTATTCATGTAATTATAAGAAGAGCTGTCGCTTCGCCTCGATCTGTCGTGCGAAGAAGAAAGAAGAAAAGAAGAAAAAAACAAAAAAAGGTCGTGACCCAAGTCGAACACCAGAGTCGATTTTGCAAAAGTACAAGCATGCGTATGTGTGTTGGTGGGTATGTATGGCAGTCAAAAAGGGAAGGCGATCTGGGGCGATTCGAAACGAGCCGTGGATCCCAAAAGGAGAGAGAATAAAATCGAACGCAAAGAGGACGAGAGCAACGAGAAAAAAAAGGGGAGAGGGGGGGAGGGGGGGGGGAGGGCATCAGGACATGGAAATATATATATATGGGCATCCATCGTAGTCGAGGCGAACCGTTGGGCGTACAATCCGATGAAGCAAAGAAAAAAAGGCATCCAAAAGTGGCATAGGAGAGTCGCAATCAAATTCAAGCGGGGACGACGAACATAAAGAGGCAGAGAAAGCGAGCATAGAATGGCCGATAAAGCAAGTCCCTCGAGTCCGCGTCGTCGTACATCCATAGGTTGGGGGACAAGCGTTCGTGCGCGCACGGAGCGTCTCATAGCAACAGGGTAAGAAAAAAAAGAAAGGTCTAAAAGCAAGCAAGGAATACAAGCATTGGAGAAACACGGGGGAAAACCGAGACAGCAGAGCAGGCACATGGGGAGGACTTGGTGGTATGCGGGGGCGAGATGCGCGCGGGCGGTCGGTCGCAGCAGTAACAACAACAAAAAGTACAGCAGGCAATGCAAAGATGCATGATGCGGGGGTCCTGGTCGTGGTCGTCAGATGCCCTGTCTTTCGCGCTCGCGCTTCCGTCTGCGCTTTTCTTCTTCGTGGCGTTTCTCCTCTTCCATGGCAATGTCGTCTTCGCGTTTCGCGAGCCGGGAACTGTGTGGGCCGCGCGCATGCGTGCGTGAGTGTTGCATACGAGGACGATGGGAAACGTCGAGACGAACCTCCGTAGTTCTTCCTTCATCATTGCGCTCGCGTCCGCCTCCATGTCTTCGTCGTCGCTCAACACATCGCGCGCGACGTACCTATTCCGGTCTTTGCCAAACAGCTTCCAGATCTCGGAGCTGAGTGCGTTGTCAGATTCGGACGCGCGTCGCTTCGACGGAGGGGGCGAGGGTGAAAGCGACGGCGACCGCGGTCGTTTCTTGGGTGGCACTCCACCCTGCCGCGGAGGAGCAGCACCCGACTTGGAGGGGTGCGGTCTAGAGGAGACAGGGCTCTTGGGCTGCGCAAACTTTGCCGCAGACGATGACGAATGCTTGGGGATCGTCGGCAAAGACGACTTGGCGCTCGTAGCAGGTCGTGACGACGACTTGTGGGACACCGTCTTGCCGTTGACAACCAGAGGCTGCGACCTAGCTGGCGGTTGTGACGCAGCCTCTACACGACCGCGACGGTTCGGCGTCATGATTGGAGAGACATGCGCCGGAAGAAAATGCACTCACTGAAACCCGTCTGTCTCGGCGAATTCGCACCCGAAGACGACCCGGAAGGGGACGCAAGCGAGGCGCTCGACTGTGTGCTGGGCACGGAGCCAGACTCTTTCTTCTTCGCTCGTCCAAACCAATCGTTGAACTCGCGGGCGTCGTCACCGTCGAGCGTGGCGTTCTTCGCCTTGGCTCTGTCCTGTAAAATCTCGTCGATCGTCCGCGTGTCCCGCTTGTTCACGTTGAGCTTCGTCAGCGTGTTGGGGAGCGCAGCGAGGCGCGCCTTGACCGACTGCGCAGAGGCGCCAGAATCGGAGGTAGGCGCGGAGGGGACGTCGATGGCCCCGCCTGGAAGCCGTCGACCCGCCTTGCTGTACCCCGTCAACGAAGCCCGCTTGAGCTGATACGTGCGCCGCATCTCCTGGTCCACCCTGCGCTGCCGTTTCTCTTCCCTCGTCAGCGTCATCGCCAGCGACCCCGACCTCGAATCGTCGTCGTCGTCGTCCTCCCCCCCTAGCCGCCGTCTGCGCAGCTCCTCCTTGATGCCCGAGTGCGACGTCGGCCACTTCAACCCCCCCTGTTTCGCCTTCTTCGGCCCGTAGAGCAGCGCATTCCTGGCCTCCTCTACCCTCCGGGTCTGTTCCGCCTCCTGCCGTGCACGGTCGGCCTCCCGCTTCGCCTCGAGCTCCTGCTGTTTCCTCTGGTCCTCGAACCGCTTCTGGCGTAGCTTCGTCTCCTCCTCGCGAGCCTTGCGATCGAATTCTTCCTGTTTCTTGCGTTTCAGCTCTTCGTTGCGCTGGCGCTGCTCTAGCGCCACCTGGACTGCGCTCTGGGCTTCCTTTGTCTGCGAGGCGCTGAGCGCCATGAGAGCGGCGAATCCAGACATATTTTGGTGTTAGGCTGTGGTGTGCTGCGAAGGAGGGATAATGAGTGAGGGAGTGGGCCCGAAGGCAGAAGAGAGCAAGAAATAAACCCGTCCGAAAAGCAAATCGTCGGTCCCACTGGGAGCCCACCCACACCCAAGGCCAGATTAGTCAGCGCCACCCATGGGGCTGTGTCGCCTTATTGTGGTGGTTGTTCTACAAATCATGCGTTGTCGTAGTACTAGTTCCGTTATACCACCGCTCATAGCGCCAGAAAGTCCTCCTCCTCCTCCTCTGCCAACGTGTCTAGAAACTGGAAGAACGACGCTCCGGGAAACCCAACGACGTTGTTGTAATCCCCGTCGATCTTACGGACGAGTATGCTCCCCAGACCCTGTGCGCGTTTCAGCCATGAAAAGCGGTGCGCACAGGCTGGCGATGGGCGTCATGATGAACGATGACGACCGATGAACGTACCTGCACCGCAAACCCACCTGCCCGATCATACCCTTCGCCGTTTTCCACGTACGCCTCGAGCAGATGCAGCGGGCTGTCCGCAAAATACACCAACGTCCGCTCGTCCATCTCCCTGCCGAGTGATGCTATGATCAGCGCCTGGGGCCAATCGCGACCAACAGATCCAGCACTCGCCTCGTCGCATAGCCCGGCGCGGTCAGAACAGGATACACTGTGGCACCGTTTCAAAAAAAAAAAAAAAAAAAAAAACCCGCCACGCCATCCATGCCTTCGGGTCGCTTACCGAGAGACACGCCCGTCACGACTTCGCAGACGTTTCCGTTGAGGTCCTGTAACATGCGTAGATGATCCGCTTTCGAGACCGGCTTTTCGAGCAGTTCCTGTCTCGTGCCCAACGCCATCTCGAGCGTCGTCGACGGCAGCGCGTGCGTGAAGACGACCGTGTCCGCTATAGGGGGCCGTTCAGATGTGTGCAAAAGCAGCAAGGGGGGGGGGGGGGGGAAAAAACAAACCCCCCCCCGGGTGCGGGGAGGGGGGGAGCGGGGGGGGTCCCG